>ML685852.1:11205544-11252300 GCA_007922175.1 Pelusios castaneus | reverse complement strand
ATAGATAGATAGATAGATAGATAGATAGATAGATAGATAGATAGATAGATAGATAGATAGATAGGGCCATGTCATTGCCCACCCACCCCCTGGCTGATGCCTGACCATTCCCCTTAGCGAGCTAACTAGATGTGTAAGCAAGGGAGAGCAAGAAATGAGAGGCAAAGGACATGCCCCACATAGTCTGGGGTGGAGTGGATTCTGCTCATTGCATTCAGGTATTCTGTTTGCACTGTTTTCCTAAACTAGTGCTGTGTTACTTCCTTCCTTTTATTAAGAGATTTACTCTCTACACTCAGGCTCTGTGCTTGCAAGAAGGGAAGTATTGCCTTTGGGGGGCAGCCAGGGGATAGTATGTGATTTCCCAGGTGACTGGATTGGGGCTTGAGCTGGTTTGGTGCTGTATCATTGATAGGAACTCTTAGATATAGAACCTGGCCCTTGCTGCTGTAGACTCTATCTCGCAGAAGGGCTACACAGAGATTTGCTCAAGTGATGCAACATGCACAGGAATGGACCAGCAATAGCCAGTGAAGAATGCTCCCTGGGCAGGAGAACTCTTTCCTGCTTCAAAACCGGTAAGGTGCCATAGCAGCCTCCTGGAAGAGCTGCCTCTTTGTCTCCAGCTCTAGGGTGGGGTGAGGAAATGGGTATATTGGAGGTGGGCCAGGGAAAGAGAGGAGTTATAGCAGAATAGGGCATGCTACACTGAGTCTCTGCTGGCGCAGCTTGGCCAATGGCATAAGTAAAATTTTTCCTTAGAAGGTGGTGCAGGAACTGGGAGCCAAAACCAGCTTTCCTGTGGCCCACCCTTTATGTTCTCCATGTTGCGTGCAATGGAGATCTAAAGATCTTTTTGGAGAAATTTTCATGCTGTTGAAAATTGCCTCATCCATAGCCTTACTCCCATCCATCCCCAAGCAGGGGCAGCTTTGACAGCAGCCAGGTGCACTAATTTGCACCCCAGCCACACCTTGAAGCACTTGAACAAGAGAAGAGTTCAGTCGTCATGGCTCACTCAGTCCCCATTCTCCCTTCTTTTGTCAGTTGAAATGAAATTTGGGGAAAATCCCAAACTGAAGCATTTTGATAACATCAAAACATCCCAGACCAGTCTTCTCAGAATGAAGTGTTTCAAATGCTTTTTCATTTCCAAATGACTTGTCAGAAGAAAATTCATTCTTTTTTATGACAACCTTTCTTTAAAAAGTGCTTTAAAAGGCCAAAATTAAAACAAAATGCTTTGGGTTTGTGTAAACAACCCAAATTCATTTTTCCTCCAGACTTTCTTTTTGTGAATTTGAATGTTTGTTTCCATTCCATTTTGCAATGGCAAACAATTCAAAATTGGAGAATTTCCCATAAAATGGTTTCCGCATGTTCTATCTAAAACCCCAGCGTTGCAGGCTATTTGGTTAGGGGGCTACCAAGGCACCTTCTGGCTTCTCACAGAGCCAGGCATACTAGTTTTCCACAACCCAGTTTCCATTCTATAGGCCATTCCTCAGAAAGGAATGTGTATGTGTAATATAGAATTGGAAGGATGTGTCCAGAACTCATGAGAAGGGAAATGGATGGATTGCACCAGCGACCTTAGCTCAGAGATTTCCCAAAATATCTGTATTGTCTGTGTAAATAGAGAGAAATGGCAGGGGGCTGGGCCCAAGGAAACATGATGTACCAGGGCCCCGTATTTCCCCTGAGGGGCCTGCCTTCACCTTCCTAAATGTAACTGAGAGGAAAGGGGTATGCATTGAAAAATACCTCCCCAGCATGTCACCTTTATGACTCTGCGAGAGTTTTGTGGGAACATGAAGGCACTGGAGGCTGTTAAGTTGAGAAGATAAGCGATGGAGAGATGGACTAAGCAGAGAGCTGGCTACCCTTATACACAACATATAGGATCAGAGATAGGGCAGGAGGCCCATCATACTCTGGGCAATGAAAAGAAGCAAGGGCCCTTACTAGGAGATGAGGGAGGAGCCAGGCCAGACCAACTGAGGCCATTTCTTTGCATTTTTCCTCACATGCCAGTAACTGTCATTTTGAATTAGACATCTGGGATCTGTTATAATATTGCCATGTCACTCAATCTCCCTCTGCCTCAGTTTCCCCACTGTGTGAAAGGCTGGGAGACCCTCATGGGAGAGGTACTAGCGAAGCGTGAAATATTTTTAGGATTGATAGGTGTGTCAAGGGTTTTCTTTTCCTTAAACCACAGCGGGAGAGAGGAAGAGCAAAGTGCTAATGATGTTGTTAAGTGCCTCGTTTGTATGTGTTGGCTCCATTACTGTGCACACAGATTAGGCAAATAATTGCACATGAAGTCTTACACCTAAGTTTTAAAATATGTGGCTATTGTGATTAGGGGTGAGTGAGAGAGTGTGTAACATTATGGTAGCGCCCTGAGGTCACAATGAAGATCTAGGCCATGAGGCACTACACAAATATGATGGCAAATATGCTTCTTGCCCCAATTTCCTTACAATCTGTTTCTTTGTTCATTCCGAAGAGTCAGTTGCCATATTGGGAATGAGCATGCCAGGGTGTTAGTTCTGTGACTGTCTGGAGCAGGATTTACCTGCTGGAAAACAACAGAGCAGGATTTCTTACTACATCAAAGTTACTTAAACACTAAGCATAGGTTAGTCATTTACTCAAGCTGCTCTGGACATATATAACATGAGTCCCTTGGAGCTCAGAGGCCTTTTATTCAGGAAAACATCCCCACTGTATGAGGAAATGCCTGAGAGATGGATCTGAGGACATGCAGTGTCCAGGGAAGTAGGAAGAACTCATTAACTGCATCTGTAGGGTGCTTGGAGATCTCGAAATGTTGTATACCTTTTCGTAGCTGTTGGTAGTAATACTGCCATACTCTGAGCTACACAATACCGTGGCAATTTTATAATGGGGCAAGAGGGCAAAGTTTTGCGATTCAAAATTTGTGAAATTCACTCCTGTGTTGTGTGAGGGCTATGCAGCATTTACAGTCCTATTTCTGGCCTATTTTGAGGAATTTACGAAGAGAGAATTTTGCCCTCAGTCAGAAGCAACATCTTTCATTCCACCAGTGTCTGTTTTTAAGCCTCAGTGAGTTTCCTTTAGAAGCAACAGCACAAAGTTGGAGGACAGCGTGGCCGGGCTGATGGAAGCCCCAGTCAAATAGCTCTTCAGTATAAACAAATGAGCACACAGGAACGGTGGCCACGCAGTGCAGCTTTCCCACCTATACACGCAGCCCACCTCCAGGACACAGGACGGCACAACAGCAGCACAGAAATTTGTATTGCAAATATTTCTGCCGCCCCGTCCCAATAACATTTCCCTAGCCCTTTGGTGACTGGCTCCCATGATGGGCCTTGCTTAGACTGTAAGGCTGTCTAGAGTAGGGGCTGTCTCTACAAATGTCCCACCATTAGTGGCACTAGCTCAACGCCGTTCATGTTAGCAATGCTGGAACCTTTCCCCAGAGGCCAGTTTCATGTAACCCTGTACAGAGCAGGCCTCGGCAATGCGGTACTACAGGCTAGCTGTAGCCAACGGTTCATCTCTTCTGCGACTCTCATCATTGCTGACACTGCTGGGTGAATAGAGCCACTCAGTTCTGTTTCCTTCTGCATTTAAACAATGGGTTTCTAGTCTGCCCTGGTATCCGGGAGAAAGTTCCTTCAGCCCCAGCGTGTTCGGCCGCTAGTGGGGAACCGAGAATCACACTCTGTGAGCAAAGGTTACCTCTGAGTTAGCAGGCAGTTTTGGTGGTTCAGGATATTGGAAACTGGGTACAATGCTCTCCCCACGTAGGTTACCAGTGTCGGTCCTGCTCCAGCCAAGGGTAACAGGGATTGAAAGTCAGAGCCGTCTGGCTATTGACTGGCCTGTTTGAGATCAGTTGGGAACTCAAGCCCTGCGGCTAGCGGGCAGGTGGCTGAGAAAACCCAAGAACAATATTACAAACAAGGAGTCCCAGGGCACCTTTAAAGACTAACACATTCATTTATCGCATGCGCTTTCGTGAGTGTAATCAGAGGCATGAAAGGGAAACGATAGAACGTCAGGTGAATAACTAAACACAAGAAGAAGAATATTGTGACTGACGGCACTGCTGGCTAGGCCAAGGACTGAGCGAGCAAAGAGACAAACCTCTCCTCTGGTAATCCCAGGAGGTCCCATTGGGGGGCACTTTCTCAGGATGGCACAAAGGAAGCTCCCTCTGCTGCTGCTTCGTGCTGCGTATTTTGTGGCTAGACAGAGGGCTTCAGTGTGCATTACTGGCCGTCCAGATGTGGTCTCAGGTCTCTAAATAAAGTTCACCAGCTGGAACAGGTTGTGTTGTTAGGTGCCCTGCCACATCTAGCCATCTTTATGTTGGTGCAGTAAATACCCTGAAAGGCTCTGTATGTCCCTGTCATGCTCAAAACTGGGCAAATACTGGGGGGGGGGGGGAGTCAGTGAATATTTGTGTTCAGGCTGCTTTTGTGTTTGCTTTCCTCAAATATTCTAGCAAACAAGTTTCCCGGCAGGAATGTTTGCTGAAACAGTGAATGTTGCAGACTATTCAGGGGCGGCAAATTTCAGGTTTGTGATTGCATCAGAAACCTGATTCGAAACAATACCCTATCACTGAAATGTCCAATCAAACCAGCTCAAATTCTGAGTATCCAGTCCTCTCAGGGAACTGCTTACGCTCGAGCACCAGGTCACAAATTAGCCACAGAAATTATTCAGCAAGTCATTTAAGTAATGAATAAATGTAAGAAACTCGTGATCTACTTTTGGATAATCTGCAGAGATGAGAAGTGACTCCATTCAACATGATCGACTTAGTGCTAGTCGCTATGGAAAAGGCCATCTGCAGGGGATGAACCCAGGAGCTCTGTATCTGAAACTGTCAGTCTCTACTGCTGGACTCATAAACCTCTATGATTTGTGTAGCCATTAGAGGGGGACAAAGAACTATGCTGTGCATAGGTGGGTTAGGCTCCACCTAGGAGTAGAAAACAACCCCAGAGAGACAGGGAGAAGAGACTTCATACTGCTACATACCATCCTAGGGTCTATCCCCAACTTCCACAGCAGCCAGGCCACCCAGCAGCCCCTACTATGGAGGATATAAACAGCATCTCCGCCCAGCACCACAGTGGGTTGGGGATTAGAAATGCCCTCATCGTCTCCCACCTGAACATTGTGTAAGCGATGTTCTCCTGCAACTACATAGTGCTTGCTTCAGGTTAAGCCATAAACACATAAACAAATGGCCCCAGAAGGACCTACACTGCAGAGCACTTGGTAAACTAGAGAGCCTAAAACAGTGACAACAGCCGGGCAAAGATGGAGGTGTTGTCTCCTTTCTGGAAGGGAGGGAAATAAGCAAGAAGCCAGGGGAGTCCAGATGTTCAGACCTGACGCGTCTGTGCAAATACCCTGACGGTGTGAGCAGCTACACCAAATCCTCACCCAATGGCTAGCTACCCGACCCGGTAGCATCTATGCTGAAGTGCGACAGCTGCGCAGGTGTGTCCTCTTAGCGGTTGAAGTCTAGACATACCCTAACCATCAGAGGAGGGAAGTTCTGGAACAGCTTCGCAATAGTTGTGGGGCCAAACCGCTTGATTAGTTTTCAGAGACAGCGGCACACATTTATGAGTGTGACGTCATGACGGGCATGCTTGTGATGGTATAGGGAAGGCCTCAGCAGCTCTGGGGCTCACTTCTGGTTTATGTCTTGTGGTCCTAAAAGTTCGCACTATAGGGTTTCAGCTGGCTCCCTGAAAGGGTCAGAGAGGGATAACCCCCCACTGTATTCTGTGCAGGTTTTTGTGTTTTTCGTTTTTAATCTCCTCCACTAAAGGGAAAAGGGATGGTCACGACTGGAGGTGGGCAATTGGCCAAGAGGGACAGAGCTTTGAGATGGCCCCAAGCATTTTCTCTCTGAGGTGTTTGGCTGGCTAATTCTCCTTCACATGCTCAGGGTCTAACCGATCGCCGTACAAAGGGCCTGGAAGGAATTTTCTCTCTGGTCAGATTCCAGTGATGTTAGGCATTCTCCCCTTTCTCTGCAATGTGTGAGCACAGGTCACTTGTCAGGACTATCTAGGTAAATCTTTTCACTTCCCTGCCATTGTGGGTGCCTTGCACACTGGGTCACCTTGGTCCCACCTCTTCTCTGCCTGTGGCACATAATAGTTCAGTCTCTTGAGGGCTGTGATACTTGGTCTCATTTCCATTGCTGGGTTTGCGTGTGGTTGGTGCTGGGTGCTGTTGTGGTCTATAATATCCAAGAGACTAGACTGGACTAGATTACCTGGCTGATCCCTTCTATCTGGAACTCTATGACACTGCCTGCTTGGAAGAAGCAGGTACCTTTCACCTGCCTTCTGCACAGAAAATCTCCTGTGGCTGAAAATGGGTGTGCCAGAGATTTTATAGCCCTCAGACCTGGTTGGAGGGGGCGGGGGAGTGTCGGAGGAGCTGTACACTCAGTTTCCTGGTGTGGCATTGACACTCAGCTCAGCAAAGCCAATGTCAACAGGAGGTCTGGCGGAAGAAGGCAAAAACCAAACACATGGGCACTTCTCAAAACAAGAGCTGTAAAACCTGCGCAAACCTGAACAAGTGGCACGACACCCTTTTATATGTCCAGAATCAATAGCTGGGCCCACTAAGAGTGTTTGCCGACACATAAACGACATCCATTGCAAGGGCTCCCCACGGTTTATGACTCAAGAGTTTGCAGAGCCAAGGTACCTACCATACCTCTTGCTTTACTGCAGCTCTTGAGTCAGCAGCCTGCAGCCTCTCCGGCATATGCTCTTCAAAGCTTTTTGAAAGGATATTTGTTCCACTGCCCCCTGAATGCACTGATAAGCAGGTTGGTCTGCACCCCACTCCCAGCCTCGGTCACGGGCAATGTGGTCAGAGCATGGCATGTGAAATTAGGTGCGCCTATTTCTGGTTACCAACAGCAAGCACCATATCCCTGGTTTCTGGCTCTCATCAGTAACAGCGCTGGGGGTGCATCCCACCATCCTCCATTCACATTCGCCTTAGGCACACTCTGCGGGTGGGGAGATTGGACGGGGGCTGGGAGAGTTCATAGTGGAGATTTGGATCAGCTGCTGGCAACAGCCACCGCCCAGATATGCCATAGACCCCGAAAAAGCAACTGCCAAGAGTAAAATCATCCAGCTTGATGCTGGGCCCAAAGTGCTGATGGAAGACCGAAGGAAATCCGCCAGCAGGGCCCTATGAAGGAGACTAGATGATCATACTGGTCCCTTCTGACCTTAGAGTCTCTGAGTCTATGAGAAGCCATGAGAGCAGCAGAGAGGCCATCCTCAACAGATGATCCAAGTGTCTCAGAGGATTGTGCGGGAGGCCTCAGCTGGAGCCGTCTGTGGTGGGAGGGCAGCACATTGGGGAGAACATCATTGGCATCGTGAGAGCAAGGAGGGGCATGGGGGTTACTGAGAGAGAGTTGGCATCAGGGCAGGATTGGAAGGTGCAGCTGACTTGTGGGCTCAGACCCAATCTCCCCCACATGCTGAATGATTGGGCTCTCATTCATCTCAGCATAGAGGCTACGGTGCCCCAGGCTCCGTGTTCATCCATCTGTCGCTGTGACTGTGAGCTCTCAGCAGAACTGTGGCCCTGTAGCTCTCTGCACTGTCCACCTGGGAGCTGTCCCACTGGCTCAGGACAGGCCTGTGGCCTTTCAATCTGTCCAGGAGGATTCTCTGTCCATCTAGATGTCTCTTCATTAAAGGCAGGCCACGACAAGGGGGAAGGTGCTTTCGCATGGTTGAGTTGAGTTCACCTTTGGACCCCTCCTCTGAGCCACACTAGGAGGCTGATGTTCTCATCCCTACCACCCCACCAGGACAGGGGAGCTTCTAATCCATCTTGAGAGAGCTCCTGTGTAGCCATGCCCTCAGAGTACCCAGCACAGAGGATGGGCTTATGGCTTTCTTAGGCCCTGGCGGGGGGAAGTGGGAGCAGAGAATAGCCCTGGGGACTGACTGTACAGCTGGGCTGCGATTTACTATCCATCCTTGTCATTTATTTCAAAGTGCTGCTGGACAGTACTGAGTTGGACAAAGCCATGGACCCTGCCCCAAAGAGCTTCCAGGCCAGCCCGAGAGACTAGATGAGGGAACACAAAATAGAGGCAGGAGCTAGGGGAAATGGTGAACTAATCTAAGACCTGGCCTGGATGCTCCAGGAAAGCTCTTTGTCAGCTGCTTCTCCTCTTCTTTGCGCAGGTTGTGAACTGGAGTGAAAGGGGGGAGCAAAGGAAGAGTGCAATGTGCTCCAGGGATCCTGGGGGGCAGGGGGTGGACAGCCTGGCCCCTAGAGAACTGTTGCAGCTGAGAATCTCTCCTGCCACTCTGACTGGCTCCCAGAGTGGCCTCTGCTTTCGCCCTCAGCTGCGCTGAGCAGGAAGACACAGCACATTCTCTACACCTGTGAGGGAAATACTTTGTTCAGACCCAGTCCCCTGGTCACACCAGCACCTATAACATTCCCCTGATGTTGCCTCTCTTTCCAGATCATAACACTGTGTTTATTACCGATCCGAGCGTGCTCCTTGGGGCAGGGATTCGCCTGGCCTGGTGTGCATCTATAGTGCCTAGCACAATGGGCTCTTCATCAGGAGAGTGTCTCTTGCACATCTTGCTAACAAAGGCCATTGTATTTGCCCTGTGGGAATGAGCAAGGCACTCCTGTGGGGTGTTTAATGACTGTCAAAGGGATCGTTCCAAGGCCTTGGCAAGGAGCAGCTTATGTGGCTACAGAAGGCCATCACAACGGGTTGTGCTCCGAGAACTGGTGCAGGAGCAAAGGGAAACCCATGCATCTCTGCTCAGTTCTGCTCAGGCTGGGTCCTGGAGGCGAGGGTGCTCTGGTCTGGGTTCAGGTGTCAGGAGTAGAGGATGTCTTTCACTCCCCAGGGTTTGGTGTGACAAGCGTTTCCTCTGGCTTCTCTCCCGATGGGTGCAGCTGGCCCCGCCTTGCCCTGCGGTTCATGTCAGACACATGCCAACTCAAAATGGATCCGGTTTCACACCGATACCATGGATTCCATCTGATCAGGGCACAGCACTGTCAAACAGTCCCAGGTCTGTGACTCTCGGGGAACCTGTCTGGGAAGCTGCTCTTACTTTGCAGTTTGTGATGAAACGCAGGGGAGTTGGCGAGATTCCTGTGGGGTGGGAGCTGCATGGAGAAGGAAGACCTTTGGAGCCCGGGAGCCTGCTGGGTTTCAGTGGTTGCCAGTAATGGGGAGGCCTCTTTACATGGTCTCTGAAATCCCACTGCACAAAGACGTGACCTCTCAGATTCAGTAACCGGGCCCTAGGAGATTGGCAGGCTCAAGAAGAGGGTACGATCCTGAGAAGAAAGCATGGGCTAGGGTTGTCCCTAGAGTGGGACATTTCTGGAAAGCCCCAGCAGGATCATGGTGAATACTGGGACATTGCAGCAGGTTTGAGGAGGAGCATCAAATCCATTGCCCTGAAACACCTTCACCCATCAGATAGGGTGACCACCCATTCCAAACTGGGAGGAACAGTTCTGTCCTGATGTTTTCATGTCCCAGTCCCAGGTCGAATGACTCCAGGACAGCATTTGTCCTGTGTTCTTAGCCCTGACCATCCACTTGCCTGAGCTGTGCACTCTGGGGGCAGGGACATGGGCAAGGCTGCTCTCAGGTCCCCAGTCCCCACAGCTCAGGGAATGTGGAGGGATAGGGGCTCCCCACAGCAACCCAGCTCCCTGGGTGACTCCTACCATGGCCTGGCTCCTGGCCATGGGGCGGGGCCTTGGGGAAAGAAGAGGAGCATGGGGTAGGGCCACAGAGGGGACAGGGCTCATGACCATGTCCCATTTTTGCAGTTTGCAGAGGTGATTACCTTACTTCCAGGGTCTGGGGGACCTCTTTTAAGTGCTGCCGTGCTCCCTCTTTCTTGTGCATCAACTCATTCCTTCCTCTAGGAGGGGGTCAAGGCCCTCATACACAAACAGCTCAGGCGGTGAAGTGTCAGGACTCAGCATTTTCTGTTCTGTCCAACTGTGCAAGGCCGCCAGCCTGGAAATGTCATAGCAGCATTGTTACCAGACAGTAATAGAAAGATCAATAGAGGCCACGGCACCCCAGTTCCTGAGATAAGGCCAGCAAGAGCTCTCTCAAGGTCTCGTTCTGTTTTGCCAGCCAGAAAATCCCCTTATTTGCCAATAGGACTGACTGTGCTTGCAAAGGGCCCCCAGAGGAGGAATAGCCTGAGATCACGGCAGCTGAAAGCTCTTGCTTGTGTCACATGTTGAAAGGCCTGGATTTCGGTTCCATCACTGTATTTTCTCTGATAGATTCACTAGGGAAGGGGCAGGCGGTTAAACTAATGTATAGAACTTGCTGACAAATGTCAACCTGATAGAGCCCCAGGCCAGAATAAATTCCCCTGCCCAGCCAACAGCCTGGGTAAATCTACTGTGCGCCTAGCAGGCTCTGCAGAAACAAAAGGATAATTCCCAAGGCAACCCCACCAAGAGCTCCCTGGCACCACCCACACCTGGCTGTTGTGATGCAGGGATTCTTAGTCCAGATGCCCTTGCTGACTCCACCTGTTAGAAGAGTGAGGTTGGGGGGTTTCAGGTAACCATGGCCATGTATGGCTTTGTAGGTCAATGAGTGAACCAGAGAAAACCAGGGTAGGCCCTAGGGAGCTGGCAAAAGATTCCCCATCCAGCTAGCAGCACTGAGCCATCTGCACTAGCTGCCATGTCTGTAGCTTTCAGTAGTAACCCCATATAGAGTGCACTGCTCTTAGAAGAGGGCTGTAGAGTTTTGAGGCGGTCCCAAAGGTGAGCGGATAGCCAGGAGTACATCTAAAGACGTAAAGCTACAACCCAAGAGTGCCCTGATGTACTGACAGTCAGCAATAAGGATGGTCACACAGTGAGTGTGGACAGAAACCTGCCTCCTAATGAGTTTGATTATTACGTCACTCTCTGTCCTTTCCTAATAGGGCCTGTGGAACTTGGGCCCCTCTGTGAGGAGACGCAAGCACAGGTTGTTGTAGGAGGGTGTTTTATTATGGATCTTGGGATGGACATGTTTCAAAATAAAGATAAAGTAAGTGGGAATGCCCAGGAACACCATTCCCAGGCCCCACAAATTTGACAGTCCAAAATTGGGCAGAACGCCTGGAGCCCGTACACCCAGACACTCCAACAGACAATACGGGGCCCAGGGATTAGGAAGGTTCCTTGGCCTGTCAAATGATACTTTAACAAGAGCTCAAACAGAGTCATATTGTTAAACGTAGTGTGGTGCCCTCCGCCCCCCAAAAGCTGCAGCTGTATGAATGCAGGTACGCGGGTGCCCGTTCAGAGGCCAGGGTGAGGACACTTTGAAAAGGTGGCCCAGAAAGTTCAGGGTCCTCCTTGGGGCATCATCCCAAGGTGCAGACCTGGGGCCACCTTATAATTCATGTTCGAGTCTTTGTCAGAATGCTTTAGAAGCTGTAACTCCACTCCATGAGTTCCTGCTTCCAGTCAAATCTCATTGTGACCAGCATTAAGAGATTAGCTTATCCCCGCAGCCCACGCTCCGGCCTGGCTCCCGGTTACTCGCACTGAACATGGCTCCTTGTTCACAGCTCTTGTGGTGCTTGCTGGGTAGAAGTCCCTGCCCGCGGGTGAGACTCCTCTAGTTTCTTCTGTGGTCCAACAGATCGACTGGAAAATGAATGGCGGCAGCTATGACCTGCTCCAGGAGACACCAGGTACTGGGACTAGATGCAGTCAGCCGTTGGGGAAAGGGTGGTGTTTGCATATCTGGGAAAGTTAATCCAGATGAAATAAGCAGAGCTATGCTAAAGGCCCTCGCCCACATCTATCTATATGCAGAACTGCTCTGAACCCCCCCCAGAGAGAACAGCAGAGCACCGTGAGAACTCCTGGGCAGTGGCTTTAGGAAAACAACCTTGAGTGCCAAAGCACTTACGGCAGGGGTCTGCAGCCTGTGGCTCTGGAGTCACCTGTGGCTCTTTGGCTGCCCCCTTGCGGCTCCAGGCACCCCTGCCACGGGGGGACCCTGTGGGCAGTCTGTGCCGGGCTCCCCACTACAACAAGGCGACCCTGTGGGGGGCCCGGTCCTGGTTCCTCCCCTTGCCAGGGGACCCTGCAGCAGGTACCATGGTCCAGCTCTCAGCTCCTCCCACCCCCCACCAGGAGGCTACACCCATTGCAGCTCCCGAAACATTTGGTTATTGAAGGAATTATTTTAAATGGCTCTTCTTATCTTTTTGGTTGCTGACCCCTGCGCTAAGAGATCCCTCAGGCTAGGCAGGGGTTTCCGACAGCCTCCCTCTCAGATAGCTAGTGTGTAACTCTCATGGCATTGCTCTGGTTTAGGAAACCCCCAAACCCACGTTGCTCCTAAGCCCACATCTGCCCCTTGTAGTTTGCCAGCTGTTTATGGGTGACCAGTACTGCTGACACCCAGCTCTGCATTTTTTGTTCAGTATTCTGATATCCCTGGGGCCAGGGCCAGTTATCTCAGTCATTCTAGGCTTCTGCCAAGAATCTTACTGAATGTCCATCACCCTGAGGTTCCCCCGCCTGCACCGGCCCCCCCATTGGCCAGACCCAGTCTGTGTTTCCTACTCATCTGAAATATCTGGGACTAAGGCATTCTCCCTCATTTACAGTGACTGAAAAATAGATTTAGGACTTGACCCTCAAAGGATTCAACCCAATATTATTGATCCCATCTCAGGCCTGCAAAGGTATGTCTGCATGGCATCTGCAAGCAAGCCTGCCAGCCATGGTAGATTCATGCTAGCGGGCGTCAAATTAGCATTCTAAAAATAGCTGTCTAGACGTTACAGCTCTGGTAATGACTCAGGTAGCCCCCTTCCCCGATCTCCCTGGCTGGAGCTCTGGTTGCTAGCTTGTCTCTGCCACACATAGCTATTTTTAGCTTGCTAGCTCAAGACCCGCTAATGCAAGTCTGTCTGGCCAGATCTGGCGATTCATTGCTAGCTGCAGTGTAGACAGGGAAGCCCCTGATTACTCTGAGATGTATTTGGCCTCATGAGAGTGAACTGGGCAGTGAGATCCTGGCCTACCTGATGACTGCGACATCTCTGCTCCTCGGGATGACGGGACTGCTAGGAATAGCAACACAAAGGTATCAAACTGCCAGAGGTCCACTTTGCTGCTCAGCCAGAAAGGGACTCCAGAGGATTCCATTTCTGCAAGGTGGAAGTCAGGGGCTCTCCTGAGACATCCCAAGTCCTCCCCAAGGCGTCTCCTGTCTCAGAGAAACATTTTTTGTTTCCAGGGGATGTACCATGATGCATTCAATCATGCATCTCCTCATCTAAGGTGGTTCTTTGTTAGGAGAATATGTGTGACTAATAAGGCACCTCCTCTCTCCCGAGTGCATGGGAAATCATCCTCGCGTACCTGAGGGGCACAGCAGCCTCCCCTGCTCAGTAATACAGTGTAAACTGGAAGTGGCTTGCTCCTCAATGAAACTGAAGCACCAGAATTCAACCCCAGCAAATAACTGAGGGAAAATGCACTTGCAAGCTGGGACTAGCTCTCCGTCACTGCATTCTCTCCCTGCAGTATCCTACAAGTGGTGGCTGCTACAAACACAGAATTTGGCTGCCTGTGTGTTTAACAAACAAACATCAAAGGCACACGCTTGGTTGCAGCACTTGAAGGCAAGGATCTGACCTGGCCCTGGCATTCTCGGTTAGCAATGAGTACTCCCCCTTTGTCCCAGTCTCACCCCATGCTCATCCTGAGAGGCGTCAGGAAAGCTTTCTTAACTGGCCTGCTGGTCCTGATTGATCAGCATCTCCTCCTGGCCCTTCTAGGCCTCTAGAGCAGTGGTTTTCAAACCATGGGTCGGGACCCAGTTCTGGGTGGCAGATTCTCAGATACTGGGTCACAGCGACCCCTGCTACCACTGCCTCAAGACTGGAATGCATTGCTCAAAGATGTCATTGTTGGGTCGCAGGCATAAATGGTTTTTTCCAACTGGGTCCTGAGAAGAAAAGTTTGAAAACCACTGACCTAGAGCACTAAGTCTTGTTGGTAGCCCAGTGTGAGTCTCACTGGATGTTGCTAGGGGGCAAACCTCTCCAGCAAGAGGCGAAGAAGGGCTGATAGACGCCGTCACACTCCCACTAGTAACGCCCATGGGCTGGGCCGTTCATGAAAGTGAAGAAGACGGGAACGTGGCTGAAATGAAACTCGCTTTTGAAATGAGACTCAGACACTTAGCGACCCTCTCCCGGTCTCCTCATCCACAAATCTCTCGTCACCAGAGCGTTCTTCCTGGCTGCAGACAACTCAGGGGTGAGGACCCGTGCCATTCAGGGTCCTCTGGGCCAAACCTGAAACCGAAGGCTGGTGGGCAGATGAAGGCAAACCATGCACAGTACTGTGGGGGAGGGTCAGGTAAATGCAATCAAAGAGGTTTCCTCCAGCCGGTCTCCCAAGGTATGTGTCCTGGGGGGGCAAAGGGCTCGAGCTGGCTTACTAAAAACAGCAGTTTGGCCTGGGCAGGAACTTGGGCTTTCAAGCTTAGGTGGTTTGGGGAACTTGCGAGCCCAAGGGGCAGCCTGAGCTGCAACATCCCCATCGCTAACTTTAATGCACTAGATTAAGCCTCACCAGCATGGGTGTCCACGTGGGCTGAGAGGATCACGCCGATCTTCAGTGTAGACATACCCTCATAGACCCCAGATGGAAAGCAGCGGGCTCCCAGCTCCAGCCCAGGCAGAGGAGAGAACTCTAGAGCTCATTTAGGACCCAAACTCTCACTGGAGCTACGGGGAAACTCTCTCTCCACAACACCCAGCCCTGTTCTCCTGGCTGATATATCTGTCGTGAAGAAAGAGCATTAACCCTTCACCTCCAAGTCATCGGGTGTTATTTAACTCTCTATAGACCCTGACATCTGTATGAAGTGCTGCTACATTCTCCCTGCTCTGCCAGGCCCTGCCACTACACCAGGTTTGCTAAAAATCCCTCTCGCTCTGCCCATATAGAGTGGAGCTAGATGTTTTTAGGAACTGAGTCAGATGCCCTGAGTCTCGGGAATATCAGACTCTCCAGACGCAGACCACGGAAGCTCAAACAGGCCCAATCCTTTCTGAAAGTCAGAGACGAAGCAGGCGATGATGGGATTTTTTTTATTAGCTGGTATCCCTATGCAAACTACAAAGAGCCAGCCCTAGAAGCAGGAACGCTAGCGTGTGGCACATACTCAAGGAGTTTAGCCACGTCTGAACTAACTAGCCAAGGACTCCCCGTGTTTCACGCTTAGCTCACTAGGGAAAAATTGGCTTTCCCCACATGGGGCCAGGTAAATCCTAGACTTGGGCTCTGTCCTCCTCCTGCCTACACCACTTCCTAGCAACATCTCTGAACTTACATTTTGTAGACAGCAATGCAGAACGAACACAAGACTGGCAGAATGTCAACCGGCATGGTATACATTCTTAGATATGGATGGATGGACAGACAGACAGATAGATCTCTACAACATCCTATAAAGAAATTGGTGCTGTAGTCTCTGCCATTTAATGATTTTTGTTGCCCTTCGTGAAATGGGTTGGCAGTCTGCAGTGTGCTGCTTGATTTTTTGGCAGCCTCAGAAGAGAGCCAAGGACTGAATGGACCACAGAGACTGAACTCCTCTCTGCAGAAGCGATCTCTCAGGTCAGGGCTGAGCAGCAGCTCACATTCAGTTTTGTGCCTGGCTTATGGTTAAAGGTTCAAATCTGCAGAGCCAGCTAATTTCCCCATTTCACTGGCACTAAAATCCATTTTAATCAGACAAGAGAGATGGAGGAATATGGGTTTTTGCATAAAAGGTTTCCATCTTGTTCCTTCTTCTTCCGAGCAGCAGCCCGGTCCATGCCCCATCAGCCATCTCTCTAGATAAAGTCATCCTCTGCCAGCATGTTTTGATGAAATCTGCTTTGGGGGCACTTGTACGGGGAGTTATACCCAGTTAATCATTGCATTCTTTATCAGTTGATGATTGATTTAGAAAGGTTCATGGCTTCGGTGTGTCATGATACATTTGCTTAAAACGTTTAGTTGACTCAGTTTATACAGTTTATGGTCATAATATATTTTAATGCTTTTATGGCAGATGAGGCCTTTAGCCCAGGGTGCTGGGGGAACCAATTGGGACAAATAATAAGGTTATTCTGCCTGTGAGTTCCGGGTTCAAGTGCGTAAAGGGGAACTCATGATTTGCAATGATGAGCGTTATCGTGGAAAGTCGCCAGGTGGCGCTACAGCATCCACATCTCTTGTTAATAAAATTGGATTATAAACCCCTCATATTATGGAGTTGTGCCTTACCATTACATATAGGCCATCTTTCTTCAATCAGAGAATCAGAAATATTAGGGGCAGGAAACATCCGTGTATCTGCCAGAGTGGGAGAGTCCCCGGGGGCTTGGTCTATTTTTGACCAACTCCAGAATCTCACTGTTTTTTTTTAAATGTCCAGCCTGATTTTTCCTTTTGCTCTAGTTCTGTCTATCTATTCCTTCACCTACAGAGATCTGCTTCCTCCTGGATACTGATACCCTTCAAATGGCTCTGAACACGGCTCAGTTCCCATCAGACCCTTTCTTGCTCTTTTCTGGATCCTTTACAATTCCCCCATCTCTGTATCTTGTATTGGGACACCCTGAGCTGACAGGCTCTGCTACCATCTTGGATAGTAGAGAGTGGTGCAGGACACTGTAGGACATCTTCTCATCAACATGGGTTACCACAGCATATCAGATCTTACTGTCCTCTGCTCCTTACGCTGGCTTACCGGAGTGTGCCAAATCAAGTTCAGGATCTTGCTCCCTATCTTCCAGGCACTCCATGCCGGGCCCAGGATATCTAAATGATCATCTAAAGCTGCAGGGTGGAGACCGTAGTCAACAATGTTGCTCCTCTGGCACAATGGAGTTTCCTACAAAAAGTGGAAACTCGTTTATGCGGAAGACAGAGCTTCTTAGGGCTGGCCCCAGAGTGCAGAATGTACTTCTTTTCCCACAGGAATTAAGGGCCATCCCAAACTTCCCCACCTTCCTCTCTACATGCAAGGAGCATTTCTTTGACCTTGCCGTCTCTCACATAAACAGATAGCAATGTGAGAAAAATGTCTGGCAAATGTTAGCCGCTACTGGAAGGCCCCCATTAGACTAGAGCTGGGTCTTTTAGCCCCAGCAGTAGAAGCTCAGACTGAGGACCCAGAAGTCATAGATTTTATCCTCACTGCCAACAATCCACCGTGCACAGGGGCATTGCACGAGCAGAATAAATTACACTACATGGCAGAAACTGTAGTTAGGAAAATCATTTGTGGTTCTGGCCCCATGGAGTGGAACGTGCCAGATCATTCCCACAAATTTTAATGAAGTTTTACCACCCCCATTTTACAGCTGGGGAGCTGAAGATCAGCGAGATGAAATGACCGTCCCAGAGTTACCCAGGGAGTCCATGCAGTGCCAGGAAATGAACTTTGTTCTCCTGAATCTCTGGCCACAGCCCCCCACCACAAGACCAGCCTTTCGCTCACATGAGCAAAGAGGCTCTTCCAGCTGAGACCAGCTTCCTACAGCTCCTTATTAGCGCAGACAGGGGGAGGTTGCTGTTTAATTCAATTGGACAAGCTACTGCTGTGGCCTAGGAGCGAGAGGTCTCATTTTTAGTCTCAGTTGTGTGAAGATGTAGGATACATCCAGAGCATTTCTGGGCCCCAGATGAAGAACTCCACTAATGGATTAACCCCACTTGACAGGCCCAGAGCAAACTGCCTGGTGCCCAGAAGAGGTCTGCCATGCAATCCCGTCAGGAAGGCTTTTATTTCAGGAAGATGCTTTTTGTCCTTTGGGAAATCTATTATCTGAGTAATGACTTTATCTCCTCTTCCCTAGTATATGCTAGGACTGAGATTCTCATCAGGACACTGCCCCCTACTTTCCTCACACAACCCTAGCTCCTAATCCATTTGGGCTTCAGAGATGGTTACCATCTATTTCAGTCTCCTGCAATTAGCCCCATCTGTCCACTCCCCAGTCCTGACAGTGGCTGATGCAAATGGCTCCAGCAGTGACTCAGGTCCCTCTCCAGCAGCAAGCGGGGCATTCTGAAGAATTCCTCTTCTGGAAAAAAAAAATTGCTTTGTAACCTTTGTTGATTTTGGCAGTTCTCCTTCTCCGGCAGCAGCAGTTCTGGGTATCTCTCTGCTGGCTGGGATCATCCAGGAGCTTTTTCATGTGTGTGTAATGAACATAAAGTATAAGCAAATGAAACCTGGGAACTGTAAATGGCCTGCAGGGACTCGTGTCTGCTGAGCCATATGCTGAGCAGGGATCCCTGCATTGTTTAGCTGCAGGAATTCCCTGCGTCAGAAGCGGTGGCATTTATCTCCCAACAGACATCCCACAGCTCACGCGTATGCAGCTCAGATACAGGGTATTTCTGACAGGGCCACGTCAGACCCTGGACCCAGAGCTGTGCTCAACCGGGTGATACTTTTATTGCTGAATTTTGCACAGCAAGGACTAGATTTTTGCGCATTCGGCATTCTGTAGCTCCCATGGGTAGGAGCAAAGTGGGGATTCTCCACTGGGTTTTGCTGGATGCAGAGTTCCTAGGAGATTCTGGTCCTGATTCACACCCTATCTCTTTGGTTCCCCTTGAATTTCCTTTTCCAGAAAAAGGGATGGAATAGCCATTTGGAAACTGAAAATCTCCCCAAATGCAGACACTGCATTCAGACTGTTTCATTTTGAAATCACCTGTCCCTTCAAGGCGGGCCCTTGTTTTGCTCCATTTTCACCGGAATGGAGTTTAACAACATATTCACAAACGTGTGGTGCATTTGGGGGCAAAAATGTGCTCATTTGCAATATTAAAATAAACCATGAAATGGAGCCTGTGTTTTTTAGCCAAGCTGGGGGACTCTGCATAGAGGTTACTATATGGAATTTTTCAGTTTTCTTCCCAGCTGTGCCAGTGACTCTCTGCCTGGTCTTGAGTGAATCATTTTAACCCAGATATTCAGAGTGGCACACGTGAATTTGTGTGCACAGAACCACATAACTGACCCTGTGCGTGTGCTGTCACCATGATAACTGTGCAGGCTCAGTGACTCTGCACACAGATTAGATGTGCAATTGCACTGGTATTTTTGGGAATGCATGTGTAGGCACTTCTGAAAACCAAGACTTTAGCATCTGTCTGGTTCAAATGTCTTATTAAAAAATCCAAACCAACCAACCAACTAAAAAGAGGGCAGTAACATCCATAGGATGTTTAGAGGCTTAGTTAGCATTAATAGACCCCTTTGAGATCCTGGGATGAAAGACACTCGGTGTTAATCTTGTAGTGGGATACGATTACATGGTCTGTGTGTCTAAGTGCTGACAGCTCTCTTTCCCTATCCATTTTGGCATGGCAGCTGTTTATTATGGCTCCTTTAATTAGCTCAGGCTCTCTGAGATTGTCCTTTGCAGCTTCCACTTGGAATGTGTGCACGGAGTTTTAATGGAATCCTTTCCCAAGTCCCAGGCATGTCTATTCTGTATGTTCCAAGTGCTCTGGAATCCTTCATACTCTAAACCATTCCCAGTGCATCCTTGGCAACGGAGCAGATTTTATGGACAAGCTTGAGTGACTTTTCCTGGGCTTGGGCATTTTCAGAGAACGCCTTGTCTGCAGTGATGAAAGTTAATTAAGCACCTTGCAATGTGCCTAGTTCAGTATGCTCTGAGCAAGCCCCGAATCCCTGTTAGCAGGCAACATGTTACAAAATGCACAAGTAACGGCACATCCCCATGGGGCCCAGCAGCAAGTCTGGCTTGGGGGCCTTAACGTGCCATATGCCATCCCCAGGCAATGCAGGCATTGCATCATCTCTTGTAAACACCAGTCCCCAGAAACAACTCGCCCAGATGCCAAGAGCAAATCTCCAGAGAATTCCTTGGAACTTAAATACTGGGGGAAACAATCACAAATGGACGGACTAGTCATTCAAGGAAACATTGCAACTACCCCGGAGTCTGGGGTGGTTCTTATTCTTCACTTTAGCCACTTCACAGACTATGTAGCCTTCAGATTATGTCTCAGAGGTCAGTTCATGCTGCCATATATATGACCTAGTGGGAGTTATGTGTAGCAATCAAGGGGAGAATAGACGCCTAATTAATTCCGCTGCATCTTACGACTCCCTGCCAAAAATATTTCCAGGAAACGTGACAGGGCCAGAAACTCAGCTGCTGTATACCAGCTGATCTACCCCAATCCTTTACCCTGTGATTGCTTCAATTGGGTAGAGAGCTGTAGCTCCCTGCACCCCTCACTGGCTCCAGCCAAATTCCTCAGAGCTGCTTATTAACACATGGAAGACTCTGCTCTGTAATTGTTTATGGGACAAATTCCGGCAAAAGGCAAATGGGATTTGACAATGTGGCCCAAATATCCCTGTTTACAAAAAGTATGACAAAACACAAGCTTTATCTTTCCCATTTGGAAACAGCCACAGAGCAAATATACTCAGGGCATGGAAGGGGGGGAATTGATATTGACTTTAGAAAAACTGGTCTTTACAAAAAATAACCTCTCAAGATGCCCGGAGTCAGTGCTGGACCCCAAGTCTTGCATAAGGTTTTAAAGCCCACCTGCTACCTTGTAGGGTTTGTGTGTGAGCAAGTCATGCAGTAAACTATTCTCGGTTAATTTTTTAATGCCGAATAAACAGCCCAAGAAATGATTAGCATGCAAGTAAGTTCAGCATAATTGGGAAACAGACAGGATGAGAGTGAGGAGGCTAGCTGGAGTTATCAGTTAACCACATGAAGTGCCTCTGCTTCCAAGAGCTCATTCTCCCTGTTGGTTTCTGAACCTTTTAAATCGCCTATTTTTTTTTTTAATTTATGCAATGACCTAAAATGGCTAGTGTAAGCACAATAGGAGCCCTTGTTCTCCCTTCTCTTTTTCTGTTCGTAAGGGCTGCGCCCAGGAATTGCAGGTGATAAGGGTCCTACCTGGTTTATTACAGATGATCAGCATCTTCTTCCCCATTCCCAACTTTGAAAGGAAGCTGTTAGTTAAGACGAAAATGTGGAAATCCGCTTTGTATGTGTGCGACTGCTCTGATGAGTGTCAGTACAATCCCAGCAGATCCAGGGAGTGAACAAGAGAGAGCGTGAGGCAGAGAAAAAACAGAACTAGGTAGTTGCTTGGAATGGAGTTTGGTCAGTGGTCGGAGATCTATATTCTGAGAGAGACAGGACTTTGTCCACAAACTGGAATTTGAAATTTCAAAGGCAGAAAAGCAGAAGAGACCTATCTGGGTGTGGAGGTGACTATGCTGACGTGATTTCCCCAGGACTTTTGGGTTTTGACTTTTAACTCAGGGTGGCTTCCACTTCTTGCTCAGTTCCTTTGGCGAATGAGAGGCTGAAAGATCAGGCACAGTGCAAGATGTTTGTTGATGACATTCAATATGGCAGTAAACATGTCCTGGGTGTGGGCTGGGATCCAGTACAGAACTTTTGCAAAGTTTGGAGTGGGTTCAGATCAAGAGTATTGGGTTTGAAATGCTTTACGGACACCTGTGATAAGCCACTTTGGTTACAGTGGAGGCCTGGAGAACTTAGGCCGAAATGTTTAGAAATGGCCTTTATTTGTGCCAGCTATGGCTTTTATGCCTGCAAATTGAAGCAACTGGACAACCAGCTCTATGCCTGAAGGTGCAATTCAGAGTCTTAGATGTCCAGTTATTGCCATTTGTGCTTGAAATTTGTTGTGCATGAAAAACTAGAAGCCGGGGGTGGCCCAGCTGAAAAACAGACCTTGAAAGTGAAACCTGGGTGGTTTCTGGAACCTTGTGCGTGTTTGAGACACAATGCTACAGGCATTACTCACTCCAAACCCTGTGGCTTCAGCCCTACCTATTTTACCAAGGATCTTAAGAATGTCCGTCTGATCCAGGGTCTGCTTTAGGTACAAGCAATGCAACTGACTGCGTGAGGACACACTTTTCTGAGTGCCCCCTTCTCCTAGATGAGTGATCTCATGGACTCACACCCATCTCCCTCTCCAGTGGTGGGACCTGAGACGCAAACACTCGTTACCCACCACCCTATCTCCCACTCCTTTCTGTAAACCAGAGCCCTAACTCTTGCCTGAGTCCTCTTCCGATTCCTCTTCACCTCTCTCTCTCTTGCAGCAGAAAGCTTCACCGTCTCTGCTTTGCTAATCCAACTCTGCATGGAAACTTGAAAAGGAACAGGTAGCGTTGGGGTGGCCTTGGGGGTCCACATGGACTGCAGGACAGAGCATCTGTCTTTGGTTCCTGGGGACTCACAGCTGAGCTTTGGCTTCCTGTTTTCAACAGATTATGGAGCCTGAATGCAGTGCTTATGGGCTAGTGCCACTCAGGAAATCTTGCCATATCATTTTCTGCTTCCGCTGGCTTCTGCTTACTGCAGGCTCAGGCTTTCTGGGTGTGAGGAGGGCTGTCTCCATGCTGAATGGGAAGAGAGGCTTGAGGAACTGTTTCCGCTGCATCCTTCGCTGTTACAGACAGCACTTACTGGATAATAAAAATGCCTCAAATACCTCTCAGCTAATACCTTTAATGAACCAATGGTCTCAAAGACTTTACAAACATTCATTACTTCAGCCTTTGCCTGTTTTACAGATGATAAATCTAAGCACAGAGTCACAGCCAAAGCCACAGAGTAAGCCAAGAGAATGGGAGTCTTACCACCCAGTCTGCTACTCTAACCAGAAGCACTGCCTCTCATGGCCTCCATCTAGCTGTGGTCTCTGAGTGATGGTAAATTGTGTTTTAAGACGTGGCTGGGGGTTTCCTTGCTCTCCTAAAGAACTACAATGATTTTTCAATTCGCATTCAATAACTTTCTTGGCAGGACATGGTATGGAGGTGCTGCCAAAGGTCGCTGCAGACAACCATGTTGTAACTTCAGGCCGGTGCAGGTGGTACAGCCAGACCTCTCTTGTGTCTGTCTGAGTGCCTTTCTCTCCGGCTCACCATCAGGAGCACAAAGGAGATGATGACATCCATCCCATGCCTGTTTATTAATTGGCCTGCATCCTGTTCCTCATTTAATGAGGCATGTATCTTATTTGCTAGAAATTCCCTTTCCTCTTAGTGATATTGCCAAGAATGACGGGCTGTATATGGGGCAGGATTAATGCCGTGTCACCCTTGTGCGAGGAAAAACACAGGATTTACTGCTTGTCTGATAAAATCGAGCGATTGCCCTATGCTTGGTGTACTGTGATTCCTGGAATTCTAACAGGTTCCTATTACAGCTGTCTCTTATTGTGCTGGAAAGGCAGATCAGGGGAAATATTGGTGTGGTGCTAGGATGAAGTTTCCCTAGCCAACTGGATTCTGTTGGGGGCCCTCAGTAATGCATGTGGAGCTGCCATTCACCAGGACAGAACATGGAGAAACCCAATGTCCAGCCCAGATTTCACCCTTAAACCCTCCATGGCTTCTGCCTTCTTTCTTCCATTTGCTGCTACTTGCTAACCCTAGGTTAAAGTCTCCTCTCACCTACCATGTTGTCAATGGCCCTGATCCTGAACCCACCCACGTTGACAAAATTAATTCCTGTGACTTCAAAGGGCATCGGGTCAGACCCAGGATGGGTTTACTCATTTGAAGTCAATGGATTTGCTCTGGTTTTTGACTGGTGAGATCAGAATTTGGCCCTCCCTCTGACTGGCACTTAAAAGGAAACATCTGATAAGTGGGGCAGAACAATTCAAATCAGCCTAAGGAGGAAGAGAAGATTTGTCCATTCAATAACGAGTCAAGGAGTCCCCTTCTCAGGCCACCCCTTTACTGGTGCTGGTCTGTGGGCTTAGCCAAGGATGCATCAGTGTGTCATTCAAAGATGCCCTTGTGAAGGGACCAATTTACCAATGATTTGTCGATCGAGCCTCTCCTAAACTCCCAACAGACAAGTCAGTCTCCCAGGGAGAGGAGCGACCTCTCACACTAGATTGGATCGTAAAGTAAATTAATGAGAGGGATGATTTATGGTTGAGGGGAGCAAAATCAAACATTACCAGTAGCACAGCCCATCCCTGCTTTGGTGAGACCACCTTCGGGGTGTGGGGCGTGTATAGTCTCTTTGTCCCAATCAGTCTTGGGCCTCTTTGCTGAGACAAGTGTTTTGTGATATGGAGTTAGGGATCTTTGAGGATCTAGGAACTGAACTCAAAACACCAGCAGGGGCAGATTGCGATCACCACCAACCTGGAAGGGAAAGGCACCTATGTCTTCTTGACAGCTCCCAGTCTCTTGTGCCACCTACTTCCCCTCAAACTGCCTCGTTCATTTTCTGTTCCTAGCATTCTGAATCCTCCCTGACCCAGGCCTGATGGGAGCGCGCAAGTACTTCAGTCTTATTTACTCAGCAGCCTGGTTGAACAAAGACTCATTTTGCTGAACTGAGGAAAATGGGCCATGCTTTTACGATATTTTACTAGACACTAGGGCAAATCCTGCACATATTTGACTTAGTGTCTGCCACATTTATCTAATCAAAGGGATCACTCTAGCGAAGCCTGGATTGGGGCTGAGATCCTAGGAATGAGGCCATTAAGGGGCTGTATTCTCACCCCCCCACACACACACACACTCATTGTTTCAAACAAATGAATTCCTGGCTCGGAATCCTCCGTGCTGAAGGGGAAGTGATATGCCGACCATGTGAGTTCAGAGGGGGTTCCTTTGCATCTTTAAAGATCTCATCCTGCTCCCATTACAGGGAAGGAACACTTGATACTGATCCCAAGAAAAGAATGTGGGGCTTTCCCACACTGTCAGCAATCCAGCTGAATCAAGGTAGTCTAGGTTATGACTACCCCGCAGTGGTCTCAGGATTAGGTGGTGTCTGTGCCTTCTGTATAGACTGTTAACTTCTTGGAGCACAGACAGTGCTTTCTGAGGTGCTTTCAAAACAGGACATAACCATGATTTGACATGCAACTGTCAAATGTCACAGCCCCATGGCACGTACCATTGCAGAGGCTGAGGCCCCAAGATCTCAATGTGGAGCTGTGACAGGGAAGCCACTCATGTCAGAAAAGGCTTTTTGATTCTATGTGGCCGAGTCTGTCCTGCATGCCTGTGAAGAGTGATTAAAACTAGTTCAGGGCCATTAACTTGCAGTGTGTAGACTGAAATCACCCTGCATTGATTGAGAAATAAACAGGGATGTTTTGATTACACAGAGGACTGATACTAATCGTTAATTGCTGGCCCTTCTCTGCAATTCCGCTGATGCTGTTAAGTGATAAATTGATTTCCACTTGTTGGTTCTGTGTTGTGCAATGGAAATTACAGTGGATTATCCAAACCTTTCCAGTGCAAACCACTGCTGCATGCTGGATTAACTGGGATCTAATAACAGATGAAGCCAGGTGTTCAGAAAAACTGTTCCTCTGTGTGCTGACATTTGTAACCTGTATTCTTACCATCCTCTATTATTTGAAGGGCTAATCCAAAGCATAGGAAAGTTTATAGAAAAATTCCCATTGGTTTCAATGGGACCAGGACTTAACTCTACATCTCATGTTGCATGCTGCAGAATAAAGTTCTGATGCATTGTAAGATGCCCAGTGGGACTTTTAGAATACAGACACACAGGATAGATTTTACAGATTTGCCCTTGCAAATCAAATACAAGAAAATGCTCTTCCAAGGTGAGGTTTTCCAAAATCTTTAGGCACAAAAAATACATCCATGCAATTTTACACTTAATTCACCATACACCCAAAATGCACCCGCAGTTACACTTGTGTTCACATTCAACACGTATGTTTGGTTCTTCTGAAAACCTGTCCCTGAAAGTTGTTGGGAAAGGCTGTGGAGTGAGAGCTGTTTATAGTGTGCTCTGGCCCTGTAAAACTCAATTTATAGAGAAGTAAAATGAAGGTGCTCCGTTCTTACCATGTGTAAATGGCAATTCTGGCTCTAGTGACCTTCTCAGAAAGGAAAGAGAAAAGAGAAAGAGAGAGAGAGAGAAAAGGGTGTGGGGGAGAGAAAGCAGGAGGATATTGAAGGGGAGGGAACAGGGCAAGAACTTCACTCTCCAGGCAGGGTTTTTCCAAGTTCTGACACTTCAGCTGAAATTAAAACAATAATAACAATTAAGCATCAAGATCAATAGCCCAGTGACGGTACTTCACTCATGGAGCGCTCTTCTCTCTACGTGCTGCCACCCGGCCTGTGCCCAGAAGCTGAAATCAGCAAAATGCATGTGGATTCAATAATAAACAGTCAACAAAATCGCTGCTGCCACACCAAAAAGAAAAAAAAATCCATCCAGTTTAGTGTTCACCAGTGGGTGAGATGATTAAAGATTAACACCCCCCACACCCCCACCTCCTGCCTCCACCCCTCTGCGAAGTATAGGCCTTGAAGCTCAGCAAATCCTTTCAGAGAAATATTTGAAATAAAAGACAACAGATAGGGGACGCAGCGAAGGCAGCAAGAGGCTGAGGGGCCAATAACCTCAGACGAGGGAATCGCTGCAATCTGGCCCGTGTTTGCTGATGATAATGCGTCTCTCCAAAGCCCTGATAGACATGGAGATGGCAGATTACAGTGCAGCTTTAGACCCAGCTTACACCACTCTGGAGTTTGAGAACATGCAGGTGCTGGCCATGGGCAACGGTAAGTCTGCCGTCGGGTTTGTTCTCCTCAGTCAAAGCTGGGATCCGTGGTGGAGACAGCTAGTGCCACTCTCTGGGAGCTCAAGTCTTCTGGAAACAGGCATTTAGCTGGTGTGGAGGGCGCAGAGGGAGCTGAAGGGCCTGAAAGTTAGGGCTTTTCCTTCTCCTGTAGAGAAGGGTTTCTGGAACGGACCAAACAACATTAGCTCAGATACCAAGGTGATGGCGGTAGTATAAGAACCTGAAGAGAAGAGAATTTTCCTGCTCAACACTGGCCCCAGCAGAGGGATGGGGAGCCACAGATGATCGCAAATGTCTCTCTAAAGCCCCTACAGGATAGGAAAATGCAGAGGGAAGGGTGGTTCTTTACCTCCTTGCTAGGCAGGCCTTTGACTCCACAGAGATACTGGCTGGAATAGTGAACCTGGACAAAGAGCAGCTCCTCTAGCAGAAAAATAGAAGGAAAGTCCCAGGAAGTTTCAGTGCGTCGCCCCACACAGATTGTAATTTGGTTTAGAGTGATACCTCCACGGAGAGAGAAGCTGTGCAGTGAGTTAATGGGTGGGAACGGAAACCTCGGTGGGGCTCGGGGGGGAAGGCTCCGTCCTTTAAGGGGAAATAATATCAGTGTATTTTATACCTGCAATAAAGGGGCACTTACACACATACACACCCTGGGGCGGGTCACAGAAGTTCTATGAGGATTCGCAACATGTCCCATGGGTTACATTTTGGAACCTATGAGGACTCCTTTTTATTAGCTGGTCAGAGACTAAATCGATGAAAATTTTCTCTCTGATTCCCTCCCCCTCCCACCCCCCAGGTCCTCTCTCAATACTGAATTAATCGCCAAGCTAAGTGTGCTGCAGAAAGCAACTACCTACCTCTCAGGAATGACATCCCTGCTCCCTGGTTATCTCCCTTAACATGAGCTTGCTCTGGAGGCTCAAATAGTTTTTACCTCCAGAATCTCATCACTAATCTGGTTTCAGTGTGGCAGCAAAACACAGCTTCCCCTGCCACAAATCTTGTATGCAGAGCTGAGCTCCCTACCTCTGCTCAACATGCCATGGGGTCGGCATCTCCAGAGCATGCAGACCCAGAGAGACCAGTGGGTGAATTCTCCTTGAAGTGGGGCATGGACTAGAAGAACCATTAACAGCACTTAGGCTATTCAGCGCCTCCAGGACAAGAAAGGTGAGCTCGCCGTACCAGAGCTGTTCCCCGTACCTTGGCTAAGAATGAATGCCCTGTCTAAAAATCTTCTAGCGGCTAGCAGTGGGAAGGACATTCAATCACCCAGGCTCTGCCAAGGGGCTAGTTTGGGGGAGAATTCATGAGAGAGAAAATACAATAATCGGTGCTGTGGAAACTAACTCCACAGCCCTGAAACAGCCGTCCTCTGCTGTAACTTCCAGCCCTTGTTTTGAGTCTGGGTCCCACGGTTGCATCTTGGCAGGCTGAGCAATTTGGCATCAGGGTATACGGGCTGGTGGGATGCACAGCAAGACAGCTGCCTTCACACTCCATCTCCTTGCGTTGTGCGGAACCACTTGACTTCCGGAGATGTCAATATTTATTCTTACAGTTGGGCCTGAGTTTTACTACTAACTCAATGCCCCTTCCGTGGCCCTTGTACCATCCATCAAACTGGAGATCATGACTCCTCAGGGGGTTGGGAGGTTATTATCACGAGCTGTCAGCCCCCAAGAATGCCAGGTAGGGTGGTGTGCCATGGCATGGTGTCATCACTTTTTAGGGGGGTCATCACAGCCTGAAATGTTTGCAAAGGGGTCCCAGCAAAAAAAGTTTGAGAACCCCATACCTAATGTACTTAACCCCCATCACAACCTCTAAAGCCCAGAAAGCCTGTTGAAGCTTCGCAGAGTAGGCACTACCTGTACTGAGTTTGCTTCTATACATTTTAGCAGAGATGGCTGACAAATTCTGCAGGGGCAGCCCTCATTTTCTAAGCTCTAGATCACCATGCAACAGGCCCTGTGGAAGGAGAAGGAGGAGAGTATCAGTTACATTTCATATGACTTTTCTCTTCCAAGAACTACAAAGCTTGTATTCGGGCACAGTAGGAAAAATGCCCTAGAAAGAGTCTGCTAATAACCCAGCCAATTCATCTGAACACCTGCCCTCTTCTTGATATGTGATACTTTGGGGCTAATGAGCTATAATGGAGAAGATTTTAGTGACAATCACATCTTTAGAAAGGATGGGAAGGGAGGGTTAGCTCAGCATTCTGGCAAAATTCCAACTCAAGTACCCACAATCTGCCTACCTTGATCCAAACCTGCTGTGGAGTGTTGCTGTGCGCTGTTAAACTGATGTTATGTTCCATACCAGAGAAGGCTGCATTTCAGTTGTGGATACAATTCATATCCTTTTTATCTTTTGATGCTTCTGGTTTTGGGAAATGCTTTGGGCCTGGTTGGAATAAAAATTGCTATACATGTGTAAGATCATTTTAAGTTGGATGAATTTCCTGGCTTTAAAAGGGAATTGGCTTTTTCATCCTGTTTATCCAAACTTTCAACTAATCCCCATTAACCAGGCATTGTGGGGTTAGCAAGGCTGAAAGATCAGAGATTTAAGTTTCTGACACTCTACAAATAAAAATAGTTTGAAAATTATCCAATCAGCAAATAATTCTGTTTCAGTTTCCAGCCAATAAGAATAGGAGACCAATAGATTGTAAGCTTTTCAGGGTAGGGACTGTCTTTTTGTTATGTATGTATACAGGCCCAGCTCAAAGGGGCCCTGATCCCTGAATGGGGTCTCTAGAGATGACTGTGGTGCATCTAATAAATAATAAGGTGATTATATGCAGAGCTCTAACATTTTTCCTCTCTGCTGCCATATCTTTGCTTTATGTTGCATCCATTGGGAGAAAATTGACACACTCAGGATCACTGACTGAGACCCTGTTATCTGTCACACCAAGAAAAGACATGTTTATAGGTAGTAGCCTTCTTGCAAAGCATGACAGGGGCTATTAACCAAAAACGAATGAGACAGGGAAGTGAAAGTGACTCATTTGCTCCGCGGCCGGTGCCAGACAGACAGGCACCACAACTGTGGAAGCAATCCCTCAAATTCAGAGTATTAATGAGAGGGAACAAGGATGAGTGGAGCAGAATGCATGGGGACAGGTGGATATGAGCTCTGAGAAGGAGCAGGGCTATGGATTATATTAAAAACCAAGAGTGATTTGAAGATGGAAGCCAATAAATGGGACGAAAGCTGCAGGGAAGTGTAGGAAGGGAGTGTAAAGAAAAGCTCCTTGTTAGCCCACCACAGGAGAGATGGTCCCAGCTCCAAATTACTCCTCATTAACTTGGTGGTGTAAGCCAGCACAATAGCCCCCAGAATATACTTTGATCCAGGTGGCAGCTCCATAGGGTGAACTTTCCCCACTAGAGATGAGGAAGGCTACAGTTTGCACTACTCTGTGTCAATTAGTGCAGCCCACTTATTTCTGGTAAGATGCAAATACAGCTTGCTAGGCTGGACAAAGTTTCAGGGCCCCAAAAAGCAGTCACTTAGAGAGTTTCACCCTAACAGAATCCACCCATTTACCCAGCTTAAATTTCTGCTCCAGAGGACAGATCTGGCAGACTCAAAGCCTTAGGGCTTGTCTACATGAGAGATTTGTCCAGTTAGATCAATAGAATTCTAATGATATCATTAAACCACTACAGTTATGCTAGTTAACTTCCTCACATGGAAACTTATTTTGAAGCAAGATTCAGCTTCCTTTGAACAGCTTCCAGAGTGACAGTCAACCCAGGAAAAGACCCTCTTGTAGCAAAGCCGGTTCCCATGCGAGACATGTTCCTCGCAGAACTACAGGGGGTGCTTTAAGTTCATAGCCTGCCTTAATGTCACCTCACTATATTTCCCCCCACAGAAAGCCCTTCCCGAGAGGTAAATGAAGAGATGTTTCGGTGCCAGGTATTCATGCAGGGGAACAGGCTGTAAAAGTCCAGTTCTCTAGCCTGCAGCCTGCTTAAACAAACAGAGCCTTCTGAGACCTTTGTTTAATGCGCTGCTTTTAGGAAACTTCGTTTCTTGGTCTATCAGCCTGGCCTCTAAATGAACACCCCAGCAACAAGCAGCACTGCCCTAGCCTCCTCTCCAGCCCTAGATTCTGGCTTCTACTGACAGTCAGCAGCCCCCACCCCTCTGTGCACACCCCTCTTATCATGGCCGAGAAGGGTCTGATTCATCCCAGCTGTGCCCAGCCCTGCTTCGTGGGCCTCTGCACCAAGTGCAGGCAGCTGTGGCCTTTGCGGAGAGAAAGTGTTAACCCTCTCCCTGCCAGAGCCTGCATGTGGTCTATTTCCTTCACAACAGGAAAGGAAATCCTGGGTAGGAAGCCTCTATGGTGGGTAGAGCGGGTTTCTTCCTCTCAAACCAGATAGATTCTGCCTGGGGATTAGGGCGGAGAGCCATTCACAGTGAAAGCCCAAGGAAGCCACTGGAGTTACCCCAAGGGTGTATTTGGCCCAGGACCCTATGAGTCCCACTGTCTGCAGTATGCAAGGCAGCGGTTCATTCTTTGTTAGGATTCAAGTTCATTTTTAGTTCATGCCCCTGAGTTTGTATTTGAGTTTCAGACCTGGGTATGGGATGGAGACTCTATCCGCAGGGAGTGTTGATGATCTTCTTCTAGTGCCCCTAGGTACTAGTGTCCTCCCGGTAGGTTTCTCAGTTTTTCTGGTGGTCTCTCCTGATTCCTATTGGCCTCTATCAGTGTCAGATGCTGGACAGGGGTGGGACTAGTAGAAATCAAAGGCCAGCAGACTCACTGCTCTGTTTCCATGGCCATCTGGAACCAGTAAATAATTGTCACTGGGAATTTCCCTTGGGGAAGGCAAAGACGTCTGTGCTGATACATGATAAAAGGTGTCTGTGCAGAGGTGTCACTCAGAGCAACAGGGTTAGCAGCACTTGATGCCGTCTGCCTTCATGGCTCCTTGCAGGGCCTTGGTGGGATGGCGGCTGATGTGTTCCTTTCTCTCAGCAATTGCAGATTGAACCTGGGAAATTCCTCATTCTACTCAAAGAGCCTTGTGAGGGGTCTTCACCCTTCTGCTGCCCTTCCCAGTCAATGTTTATGCAAAGCCCCTGGCGAGATGCTATCATTGGAAAGGACTTCAATGGGTCATCTAGTCCCCTGCACTGAGACAGGATTAGGTATTATCTAATCCATCCCTGACAGGTGTTTGTCTAACCTGTTCACAAAATCCTCCAAGGAAGGAGATTCCACAATTTCCCTAGGTAATTTGTCCCAGAGCTTAGCTACTGCTTGGAAGTTTTTCCTAATGTCCAACCTAAATCTCCCTTGCTGCAGTTTAAGCCCATTGCTTCTTGTCCTGTCCTCACTGGATATGGAGAAGAGTTGATCACCCTTCTATTTATAACAACCTTTCATGTTCTTGAAGACTTAACATGTCCTTCTTCAGTGTAATCAACCCCAATTTTTTTCAGTCTTTCCTTGTAGATCATGTTTTCTAGACATTTAATCATTTTTGTTGCTCTCCTCTGGACTTTCTCCAGTTTCTCCACATCTTTCCCAAAGTGTGGTGCCTAGAACTGGACACAGTTGAGGCCTTATCAGTGCTGAATAGAGTGGAATAATTACTTCTTGTGTCTTGCATACAATATTCCTCCTAATACATCCGAGAATGATGTCCCCTCCCCCTTTTTTTTTTCAATAGTCTTACATTATTGACTCCTATTTAGTTTGCGATCCACTATAATCCCCCAGGTCCTTTTCTCAAATATCCTTTCTAGGCCATCATTTCTTATTTTGTATTTGTGCAATTGATTGTTCCTTCCTAAGTGTAGTACTTGTTCTTACTGAATTTTAACCTGTGTAATTTCAGCAATTCCTCCAGCTTGTCAAGATCGTTTTGAATTCCCATCCTGTCCTGCAAAGCACTTGTAATCCCTCCCAGCTTGGTATCATCCACACACTCTATGAGTGTACTTTCTATGCCATTAACCAAACCATTTATGAAGATATTGACTAGAATCAGACGCAGGTCAGTTCCCTGCAGAGCCCCGTTCCATCTGAAATATGAGCCATTGGTAACTACTCTCTGAGTATGGTTTTCCAAACAGTTGCTTCTAATAGGTTTGTCTAGGTTATTTTTCCCTCATTTGCTTCTGAGAAGGTCATGTTTTGCATGATAGTATCAAAAGCCTACTCAGGTCGGCATATACCACATCTACTGTCCCATCCCCCGGGTCCCCCCCCCCCCCGGCGCGCTATGCATAAGGCTCGTTCTCCTGTCAAAGGATATTAAGTTGGTTTAACATGATTGGTTCTTGACAAATCCATGTTGACTGTTATTTATAACCTTGTTGTTTTCTAGATGCTTATAAAGTGTTTGATCATTTACTCCATTATCTTTCCGGGTACTGAAATTAAGGTGACTGGTCTATAATTCCCTGGGCTTCCTTATTCCCATAGAGTGGCGTCGGGTGCCATTTTATCAGAGACTTGAAAATGCTCAACTCTAATTCTCCCAAGTTCTATAATCTCCTCTCATCCCTCTCTTTCTGGGCTGGATTGTGCAACCCTTGCTCGGACAGGGCCACACCAGTCAATAGGGCTCGTTGGGTGCTCCCTCCCCTCTAAGGACAGCACCATCTAGATCTCTGGGACTGACTACAATAGGGATCATCAAGCAAATGAACTGGCTGCCTGTGACCTATCCTGACAAACCGGGTGCAGTGCCTGTTGACAGGAAGGCATGTTTAGAGCAACTGGCTGGGGCTGCATTTTGAGGGAGTTTGTCCACATTTTCCACCAAGATGGTTGATGCCCTCAGAGACCTATTGAATTAACGGCTGCTCTTGGACTGCCAGGTAGCAACAGTGGCCCTTATGGTATTTTTCCATCAGCAGCTGGCCGAAAGGCGCTCATGCAAACCTCCACTAACTATCCTTGTGTTTGTCTCCTCACTGCTCTAATACATTCTTTGTGGAGCTAGTCTGGGCTCTTGTGCAGCTGGTGCACAATGCAGTTAGCTCCCTTTTCAGCTGGGTGGCCTACCCTGTGCACATGACACCTGTGCTCCACGCACTGCCTGGGCTGGCTGGTGGCTTCCAGCAGCAGGCAAGTTGTGGCATTGCATAGCAAAAGAGAACCTAGAATCTGCGAATCCCAGACGAATACTGATTCCATGCAGGGTTAGTCCTGACTGGGCTGCCGAATGTCAGCCTGTCTGAATGCTACTCACACTCTGTGTGTGTCCAGTGACTTTCACCAGAGGGTCTCAATGCATTCTGCAAGCATGACGTGTTTACTGTCCCCATTAAACTGAGACATGGGGTGGCATAATTTTAAGGGGTACTGAGCACCCATAACCCCTCCTGTAGTCAATGAGAGCTGTACGCATCCTGCTTCTCAGAAACTCGGACCATTGAGCACCCTGACCTGGGTACATCTGTTACAAGCTACTGGAATATGTGTGTGTGGGTGCACGCGCGCCCACGCACCACATGTGTGTCTCTGTCTCCCTGGTTACCTCCTGCCTCCTTGGGTAAGAGCGGCCGCTCTGAATCTTCACTGTCTCCCTCTCTTTGTCCTTCCCGACATAGACACGTCTCCATCAGATGCAACGAACCTCAACACCTCCAATAGCGTGGGGGTGAGCGCGCTGTGCGCTATCTGTGGGGACCGTGCCACAGGGAAGCACTATGGAGCCTCCAGCTGTGACGGCTGCAAAGGTTTCTTCAGGAGGAGCGTCAGGAAAAACCACATGTACTCCTGCAGGTATGGACTGAGGGCACCAGAGCATTGTGCTGGGGGAGGCCATGTGCCATCCACGTGCCATAGACAAGAGGGGGAAACAAGTCTACCAGAACTGCACCGAGAATGCCGCAGAACTTGGGGTCACTATTCCCCATCCTTTCCCTTTACCCCACCTCTCATAGTACCGGCCTGGCCCCAAAATACAAACAGCTCCTCTCTGGCCTTAAGGCATCACTGGAAAATAGCAGGGAACGATGGCCCCATCCTATGGCCCTAAACACACTTTCTCTGTGATAGCCCCATCCCCACTGGACTGGGGAGAAAGGGTGAGAGGAGAGGGGATGGTGCAGCAAGATAGTGTGTTTCCTACATGCCAAGTCGGAGGGGCAGGCACTGTGCTGAGCTCCTATCCCTCTGTGCGGGGCAATGCACCAGGCCATTGAGATATTACTCCTGCCAAGATCCCCGCAGAGTCTGCTCTGGGGTAAAATTTTCAAAAGCGCTCCAATAACTTTAGAAGCTTACAGCCTGTTTTCCAAAGGGGGTGGGGGGTACTTTACAGGGATGTTGGCATTGCTTAGCTGTGCAGAGATACACATAACTTCTTGGCAGCCTTCCTCATGCAGTTTTCAGCCCTGAGTTAGATAGCTCCTTGCCACCGTGGCGCCATATCAACTGCATGGAGATAGCCCAGAAGTTGGCCAGCTGAGCAGGGAGCTGCCTGACCTAATGAAAGGCCGAGGAGAAGAGAGGGACTGAGAACCTAAGTGGCTAACCTGGTGCACTTGGCTGGTGGGCCAGAGAGATCCACCTCCTTTCACCTGGAAATCCCACCTGTTACCCTCTCCTGGAGTAACGCCCCTAAGCTTAGGGAGCCCCTGGGCCAGCAGCCAAAACGACCTCTCTCTGGCTGCTGCTCACACACAATACCTTCCTCACTCTTGCCCGGCGTATATCTGCAACCCTGGCTGGCTTGTGTGCGGGCACCAGACACCTGCAGCCAGCCCTCCTGCTTTAGGGTCTGGCAGTCTTCAGTATGCACAGAGCATGTCCATGGGATGGGGCCCCACTGGTAAAACAGGCGTTTCCCCACCAAATCCTGCTCTCAGGCCTCTGGGGTTTCAATCTGAGCTCGGGCTCAGAGCAACATGTTGGTCGTGGGGTGGTGGTTGCACTTAGGCTGCTCTGAAAATGCCAGCAGACAGAAACCTAGGAGCCTTAGGCCCCTTGGGGGTTTCGGTGGCTCCTGAACTGCAGCTTGGAAAGCTGATTTGATAAATAAATGTGTTAGTCTTTAAAAGGGCCACAGGGCTCCTTGTTAGCTTTGAAGATGATTGTGGTGCCTGTGTGATGACCGTCAGCACCGTTTTCCTTTAGATATCTGGTCTGTGGAGCCTGCATTTCTCTGAAAGTCAGTGGGGCTCAGGCCTCGAAGTCCCTTTTGAAAATGGGACTGAGGTGCTTTGAAAAATTGTATCCTAGATCTCGTGGCAGGTAATCAAGGCCTGTGAATGACAAAGTGAATGTGGGGCCTGAGTGGTTGGGGGAGCCGCAGATGTGTGACTAAGGTATAGGAACCGAGGGCTAAGCTTTTCAAATATGGGCACCGAATGTGAGGGTCCAACATCCAACAACCTAAATAGTGGTCTGGTTTTCCCAAGTTCTGAGGACCCAGCAGTTCGGACCGACTCCAGCGGGAACAGCGACGCACTCTGTGTTTTGGAAAACGAGGCCACTTATTTAGATGCCTAAATGGGCCTTAGAAGGCAATTGTTAGGCATCTGTTTTGAAAAATATTGGCTTACAGCTTTAATAGAGCACAACAAAAGCTAAAGGAATTGGCGTGGTGCGGGCCTTTTACCCATTCGGTCACCCTCCACTCCCCACTCACAGGTCTAGTAATCCAAAGCAATCAGCCGACATGTGAAGTTCCAGTAAAATCTGTCCTGCACACTGCTGTTGACATTGCGCTACACTAGAGCCATAAACGAGGGAGACAAGGAAGGGATCTGGATACAGCAATATGCGAGGAAATTGCTTTGGTTCTCATTAGTGAAGACTGACTTGGGAAATGACAGGTCTATTCGTCCTTTAGTGCAGTCTTGTGTGGTGATAAAGAGCAAGACCCTCGGGGACAGAGAGCCTGGATTCTAAGCCCAACTGTGGAATAATGCAGTGATTCTCAACATCTTCCATACCAAGGACCACTCCATTCTCCAGGATCTCTCTCACAGGGTGCGTCTACACTTACAAGTTAAGTCGATTTAAGGAGGCTTAAGTCGACCTAAACAAAGCCACATCCACACTGGGCTTTTCTTAAGTCGACGTAAGCATTTCCGTAAGTCGACTTAAGGAAAGGTTAGGTTGACTTAATAACACCTCGTTTTAGGTCAACTTAAACCAGTGTGGACGGGAATTAGCACCTAAATTGACTTTATTAAATCAACTTAAAGCGTTAAGTTGACTTAATAAGGTCGACAAGGGGCTATGTCTACACTAGAAAAGTTAAGTCGACCTTAAAGTCGACCTTATTAAGTCGACTTAACAAAGTCAACTTAACTTTTCTAGTGTAGACATAGTCATAGATTCTAAGGTCAGAAGGGACCAATATGATAATCTAATCTGACCTCCTGTACAATGCAGACCATGAAACCTCACCTACCCACTCCTGTAATAAACCTCTAAACTATGACTGAGTTATTAAGGTCCTCAAATCTTGAGTTAAAGACTTTAAGGTACAGAGAATCCACCAGCAAGTGAGTAATGCCACATGCTACAAAGGAAGGCGAAAAGAGCCCCTCTCTCTCCTATCTAGCTGAGTGGGTTCTGACCTCTTGACACCTACCCATCTTGAGCAACCCTTGTCTAGTGGTTCGAGTAAAGAGCTAGAAGGCAGGACTGCTGGCTCATATTCCCAGGACCAAGGGACAACGTCTTTTTTCAGGATGGGAGGCTCTGCCCTGGTTTTGTGTCTCAGAGGATAGGGCCTCTGTGGGTTGTTCACTACTTAGGCTTCAGGTTGTTGCTGCTGCTCATATACCCTCTCCTGTCCCCCCAGGTTTAACAGGCAGTGTGTTGTAGACAAGGACAAAAGAAACCAGTGTCGATATTGCAGGCTAAAGAAGTGCTTTCGAGCAGGGATGAAGAAAGAAGGTGGGTTTCTGCATGCGCTTTCAGGCCCTTGTTACAATACCAGCCAATGGTTGGGTGTAACACCAGGTACATGGCTGGTTTGACTGTCCCTACCTGTCTGCCCTAGACACCAAGACACCACTCCACACCTACTCCCAACCCCATGCACACCACTCTGGTACCTACTGGGATACACACCTGCCACACTCACAGAGCGCGGCCATAAACCTCACACCAGAACAAATCAACGCAACTAAGGGCACCTCCAGACACATGCTGAGATCCTACAAACATCTGCCTGCACACAATCAGCTCCTTACACTCACAGACACAAAAAATACTTGCAGGCAGGCGTCACTCCTTTATTCTCCTCTTCCTCACGCTGACATGCCTTGCACACACATCCCACTTGCACACTCAGTGCAACTGTACACATCTGCATAGAACCAATATGTGAACCATTTAGAAAAGCTTCCTAATGTTGGCAAAAGCACCAGCCTTCAGAGCCCTGGTTAGTTTGGATAACCCTTTCAGAAGACTGCCACCAAATTAAGACCTTGAGTTCATGAAGCACATCAGGTCTGATCACTGTGAAATCAGCTGTCTCTCACTCTCTATTTAGTATTGAGAGGTGGCTGCAAGTTCTCTCCACCTTGGTGTGTGTGATCATTCAGGAGAGTGGTGATTCAATCACTGGGAATTGATTGGCCACTAGCAAATCCCATAGGACCCAGCAAACTTCCCTCAGTTGGCCTGTGCCCTAAACTAGGGGCTAGGTTACCTCATTGATTTTCATCTACTTAAGGCCTTCTCTGCAATGGAGAATTGTTCTGGTATAAGCTAAAGCTACATTTACACTACTGAGCCAGCACAGCTCCCTCGTGTAGACACAGTGTACACCAACAGAAGATTTTTGTTGCTTGCAGGTGTGTTTTTTCACACCCCTAACCAACATGGTTATGCCAATATCAGTTTTAAGTATAAACCAAGCCTAAGATGTGCCCCCTCTGGTCTAACTCCCTGTGGGAACACTCTTGTTCTTGTATAAGAGAGTCATATTTGGTTCAGTCTATCTCACTTGAGAAGAGGCTTAAGCTAAATGAAAAAAAAGGTATTTTTGTAGTGGAATGAAAGTATCCACACTGGGAGTTATATAACTGTATAACCAGTAAAACTTTCCCATGGAGACGAGACCTCATTAGTGTTTGGGGTCTGCTTCTTTCTGGGATGAATCACTAGGCCTCATGCTCTGGCATCAAACTTACTTTGCTGATGAGGGAACATGGGAGCATCCATCTAGAGGAGAGAGATGTTTTTCTTTTTTGAAACACTGGCCAACAATTTTTTCTGCAGCAGCAAAGTTAGAAAAATCTTGATACCCTGCCCTGAATAGGGATTGGTACAAAGAGCCATTTCAGTTAGGATCATTTCTGAATGAATTACTTGCTATATTTTTTTATCCGGAGGAAAGGTTGGTGGCATATACATAAGGACAAATAATTAGGCACATTTTACACACAAGAAGAATTGCCTTTTCACAAGTTTATTGAAAAATAAGACTTTATTCATTTTTGCTCAAAATTTTCACTAGTACCCAGAGAACTTTCCTCAGTGGAGGGTGTAATTGCCCCAGTACGGAGGGAGTCAGTAAAAGTTCCACTTAATCCCAAGTGGTGCACAGATCCCATACTGGCAGAGAGAGATCCATGTCGCCCTAGACGCAGGAAATGGCACAATGGTTCTACACCAAAATGGCGCATTTCCACCTTTAAGAAAGTCTCTGGTGGAAAGTAGTGATCTTTCACCCCCATTAAAATGTGTGAAAGGTCATCAAAATATCCACCATCGGGTGTGGCAACTCACCACGGCCTCACTTTTCTCCACAAGCTGCCTCCACAGCTACCTTTGGGACCTCGGCAGTGTTTCCTGCCTTTGTAACACAGACAGGATGGCCAGTCTGTGGAGTGACATCAGAGGTGAATTTGGTTCTGAAAATGCACAATTTCAAACCCAAAGTTCTCCTGATTCTAGCTTGTCTCCTCTCTACCCCCAGCCCACAGGATAAAGCAACCCCCTAGATAACAGGCACCTCAAGCTGCTGCTGCAGCAGAAATATGGGCTCTGCCTTCCATGAGGCCCATTTCTCCCCACACGAATAGGGACTGAGTAGTGCTAAGAGCTTGGCTTAATTTTGCCTGAAGGACAGAGGAATCGTCTCTAGACCCTTCTCCTCTTGTGCTCCAAGCTCGGCTTGTGTCTGTTAATATTCAATAGAAGTCACATTAGGTCCATGACCAGCTAATACAGAGCAAACATTTAGAAAACATCACAGTGTGACTGAACCCCGGGCCCTGGCCACTGATAACGAGCAGCGTAACCTTGAGAGTTCCTATTTACAGCTGCTGACTGCAGGGCTTTTATTTCAGGTGAACCTAGTTATTGCTTTTTATCAGGCTGAATTATACATGCAGAAGATACAAATCCAGGAAGCCGTAAGTATCGTGCAGAGATTATTGTGATACAATGGCTAGATATCCTCTTCTAGCAGATTGCTTGGGTGATCGTGTTTCTTCCAGCATGGTTTGCCTGCTGTGGGTCACAGTCGGCACAACTGCCTTTCAGCAGATACTGAAATTCACTCTTCAGCATTACTGCACCTGCCGACACCCCTTAAATTTACAGCCTCTCTGTGACTCTCTGCAGTCTCAGATATTCCGGGTCATATCTAACCCAGAGCTTAGATAAGCACACAGCTGCGGCCCATGTGACATCCTCAGGGCCATACAAGTAGTACCTATATTGTGTGGATGCAGCCCACATTACAGAAAGAGCTGCATATGCAGCTCACAATGGTAAAGAGGTTGAGAACCACTGACTTAGATACTCTGGGATCAGTTGCTGCAGATGCATAGTCCCTATTTGCAGAAACACCACCACCATTTTCATTATTGTTCTAGCTTACAGGTGGTTCCCCAAAGCACCATTTTACATGTCTATTCGGCATGAAGGCAAAGGAGTATTGGCTACATTTTCAAAGGTTTCCTAAATTATGTCCGCAAAATCTATTTGCACCCAGTTTTTGTGCATGCAAAGTGAATAGCTGTGTGCCTGACGGCCTGTAGTCACAAGTCAATATGCAGGTTTGTGGATGTGCTTGTTGCTTAAGAGGTTCCTTTAAAAAACTGGCAATCTAGCATGGGACCAAGTGCAGACACCCATTTCTGCATTTGAGAGCAGATTCATCACCCATTGAGGTCAACAGGGGTCTGTCCATTGACCTCCATGGGCATTGGTTCAAGCCCTTACGCTGCAAAATAGCTCAGTACCAAGATGTCCAAACATCTGTTTTAGACATCCAAGAGAGCCCAAATATTGAATGAGACACCAAATTTTGGTCACTCATTTGAAAATCAGGCTCCTCCTGTTTAAAACTTGATTCAGTCACTTCCTCACCTTCCTCCCACCCTGTAAAGCTGCAAAACCTTGGCTAAAGAAAGTCGAGCAGTTAGTCTGCAATGGTAACACCAATGGAGCATGATGCGTTTGGTAGACACATTCCTGGATGAGCATTGGCTGAGCCAAAATACTTTCTTGCAGCTGTGCAAAACGAACGGGATCGAATCAGCACCCGGCGATCCAGTTATGAAGACAGCAGTTTGCCTTCCATCAACGTCTTACTGCAGGCAGAAGTCCTTGCACAACAGGTGAGCGTAATGCTACAGCATCAGGTGCTACGTGTTCAGCAGAGCCAAGGGAAGGATTCATCATTGATTCTAGGGTTTCCACCTTAGGGGTTTTTTTTACTACTTATCTATAAACTGAACACCTTTTTTTCTCAAATGTGGTTGTTATATAAAAGCATTCCTTGAATAATTCTTGGTCTGGAGCTGATCTGTGAACAGGCTGCTATGAGGACTTGGCATTTCAGCTGTTTTGATTGGACACAAAGGGCCAGATCCTCAGTTGAGGTAAGCTGGTGTTGCTTCATTAAAGCCAATGGAGCCAGGCTGATTTACACCTGATGAAAGTAATAGGTAGCAGCTTTAAAACAAATAAAAGGAAGCCCATCAAGAAACGCACAGTCAACCTGTGGAACTCATTGTGAAGTATAAGTGGGTTCAAAATAGAATTAGATAAATTCATGGAGGATAGATCCATCAGTGGCAATTAGTCAACATTGGCAGAGACACCACCCCATGTTCCAAGTGTCCATAAACCTCCAGCTCCCAGAAGCTAGGACTGGACGAAAGGAGAGGATCACTCAGAACTGCTCTGTTCTGTTCATTCACTCTGAGGCATCTGACACTGGACACTGGGTTAGATGGTCGGACCCAGTATGACTGTACTTATGTTCTTATACCATTTGGTCTGTAAGTCAGATAGTATGTTTCTATTCCCTGTTCAGACAAGAGTAACTCTTTGAATCAGGCTTCCGGTGCAAATACTTGTGATTATGAATTTAAGGTTTGTTTTATACAAATATTCTCTCCAATGTTTGCTTAAAATTCTCTGTTTCCATAAACATTCCTGCCATTTGCTGGAATAGTCACAGAAAGGGGACCAAGAAGAGGAAGCAAATTTGTTTAAGAATTTGAATAAATAGCCATAAGCTTAAAAAATTGACTTTGTCTGGGAACAACTGAGACCCAGAATGGCAAACGTTAGAGATGTTTCTACCAGGCCTCCAAGTCAGAAAACATTTCATACAGTCTCCTTGCCAACTGAGACAACCCAAAGCTAAAACATCGGCAATAACCGGATGTGCAGCCTTCAATACTTTGGCCAAACTGGACTGTCTCTGCGCAAAAGAATAAATGGACACAAATCAGATATTAAGAATGGTAACATTCAAAAACCAAAAGGGAAGACTTCAACCTCGCTGAACATTCAGTGAAAGACATGACAGTTACAAAACGCTTCAACAGAAACACTTTAAAACAAGACTCCAACATGAAACTGCAGAGTTGGGATTCACATGCAAATTTGACACCATTACATTAGGTCTGAATAGAGATTTGGGCTTGTTCACTTATTACCAAAAGTGATTTTCCCATCTTTTCACATTCTGACCTTCTTATCTGTTGCTCCACATGGTTTGAATCAAAACAACTTGTTTGGTTTGCTGACAAAGACTGAACTGACCTTGTGACTTACCGTTCTCTGTATTTAATCAGCTGACATGCTACAGCTTCCATTTCATGCATCTGATGAAGTGGAATTACACCCATGAAAGCTCATGCAATAAGTAAATTTGTTAGTCTTTAAAAGTGCCCCAGAACTCCTTGTTTATAATGCAAGGAAGTCATTCAAACCATTACCACTGCAATGCAAGGGAGGTCATCTTTCAAAACCATGCATCACCAAGTCCATCTCAAACCTGTTCTCCTTAAGCACACTTCCTGCCCTCTCTGCTCTGTAAATGATGCCAGTTTTGATCCACCCCACCCCCCTTTATTTCCTTTGATAGACATCACCATGTCTTGTTCCATATTGTTGTTTATATTTGTAATGACCTTCCCAAATCTCCATGTCAAACTACCTCCCATTTCTCATTTAAATTTCTCTTAAGAAAGATCAGGAGGAGGATAGGTAAGAGAGGGGAAATTAACAGGAGCATTAAGGCATCTCCAAGCCTTAATTTTTAGGGTGACAACTTTCACCCAAAACTTTTTTTGCTGATAAATGCAGATATGGGTTGACTGAAACATTTCCTAAATTTGTGTTAAGATTTTCCAAATTATTTCAGTTGAAACACAAACAAAAACAACCCAACAAAAAAACCCAAAAAAATTCTGAAAAAAATTGAAATGTTTTCTTGCAATTATTTTGATTTGAAATGACTTTTTGTTTTGAAATTTACTTCAATTTCATTAAAAAGCATATAAAACTTTGTAAAAGATTGAAAAATGGAACAAATTGTTTCATTTGACCTGAATTATTTTTATCTATCTATCTATCTATCTATCTATCTATCTATCTATCTATCTGTCTGTCTGTCTGTCTGTGTGTGTGTGTGTGTGTGTGTGTGTGTGTGTGTATTTGGTTTACCAAAAATTTTAAAAATTGTTCTTTTCAGGTCAATTTGAAACATTAGGGGAGGTTGGGGGGTAGGAGGTTTGGAACAGCCAGAACACCAGAAAATCACATTATTTATACAGCTCCATGTCCAAGTTGTAAGACTTGATCCAGAGAAGAACTAAGCATTCCTGGCTTCAAAAGGAGTCAAGGGCATTCAGGATTGCAAAGGAGTGTTCAGCAGCCCACAGGATAGAGGCCTAATAAGTAACCATGGGATCTTTTAATTTCCTCTATGTCCTTCTTTTCCCCTTCCCCGACCTCTTGTCTGGTGATCCCGCAGTGGTGTGCTGTGTAGAATGGATGGGCAAGATTTCCTAAAGTCACTGATTTGGGGTGTGTCTGTCTCAGCTCTCGGGTGCCCATCTGGAGACGGCTGATTTTCAGATTTTCAACACAAATCTTGAGGCTTCCCAAATTGTGAGTCATTTCCAAAACTCTTGGCTCAGGTCTTAGCTTTTTCTGTGAGGCTCCTGGCCCATTTGAGTGCCCTGTCAAAATAATAATGCACTCAATGCTGCAAGGTGAGGTAATGGGTCCTCGGCCCTCCAGACTTGCAGGCGAAGAACAGCCTGAGGCAGCCTGATCCTTTGTCGAGACAGCTCTGCTGATAAAGCCAGCAGTTGTGAAGAAATCCATTGAAGCTGCTCCACTCCAGCAAAGCACAGGCAGAGTCATTAAACACTGGGGACCCTAGCGTGCTAATCGGTAACTTTTATATGCCTGGCTCATTAGAACAAGATATTGCTGAGGAGTTGCTTTCTTTGGGATCTCAGGTCACTCACCCAGAAGTCTCTATTTATTTGCTAAGCCTTCCGGGCTCTCTGATTAGGGTAATACGTGGTGAGATTTTTACAATCTTATTTATTCAATAACAGCACCAGAGCTGGAGTGGTTCCAAAAACTGAAACCTGCACAAAAAATGCAGGTGGCTTTCAAGCCAGATTTCCTTAATGAGGCCACACCGGGAAAGAGGATGGCCAGGTCTGAGGTGAAAGTGCTGGGATGGACAGGGCAGGAAGCGCTGATGCTCTCTTGAATTAGAAAGGGCAGAGGAAGGAGCATGTTGGGTTTGTTTAATCCCTCCCAAAGGCATGAGGGAAAACTGGTGATTGAGCCAGATTTTAAAACAAGGCCAAGTGTGCAACTGTGTGTGCAAACTGGGCACGCACTCATGCATCTGATGGCATGGGAGTTTGCGGCACCTCTTTCTGAATATCAGACTCTTGCATGTGCCAAAATGCCAAATCAGTCATTGGCAAGTGGAATGGCACCAATGGCTTTTGCAGCCACTGTAATTCTGCGCGCCAGTGGGATGCACCAGGGTATCTGTGTGGGCAGGTTCACACATGTGCTGTTTGGCAAATGTTTCTGACTTTAAACTGTGGGCAGCGTTAGTATTTCAACTGGGGGTTTTTCATTTAAATGCTCTGGTTCTGATCTCACTTAAACCAGCCTTGTGCCTGAGTAACTGGCCTCAATGGAGAGATTCCTGATTGATTTCAGTGTAGGGAAAGGAGAATCAGGTGCTGTATTAAATATGTCAATGAAAAAAGCCAGGCAAAGGAAGTGATGGCTCTGTTTGGCTGGGAGCAAACTATGGGTGGCTTGGCAGGTTGGGTAGCTCTCTGATCCCTCCCTGGTGGGGAAAAGCTTTTTCACTAGCACCAGGACCTACCTTGATGCCCTCTGCTGAAGGGAACCTGGATTTGTGTCAGTAACAGTGGTACAGAAAGAGGGAATGATGGACTCATGTATGGGTCCACACTGGGCCTCAGTATAAATCCACTGAAACCTGACTTATTCAACAGGATGAAGAAGTCCCACCACTGGACATGTTTCTCACATGCTTTCCTGGCCTGACCACAAGAGTCTGGGTCAGGGAATGAATGACACATGGATCATGTAAACCCACGAAAGCTTATGCTTTAATAAATTTGTTAGCCTTTAAAAGTGCGACTGGGCTTCTGATTTGTTTACACTGATGATGGGGGTATCTGAGATTTGCTGCTGCTTTTTCATTCCCTTCCAACTGCAATATAGACAGAAAGCAAAACCAGATCCAAATCCCAAGGTTCTGAGGGGCATAGGTGCTGATCCAGGCTCCCAGTTCAGGCCCATCTTAGAGACAGCTCAGTTGCTAAGACAGAGCATCATTCCTGACGTCTCAGTTATGCAAACGAGGAAAAAGCTCCTACCTCCATGGTCATCTGCCTGCCTTTTAATCTGATCTTTGATTAATCTCTGCAGAGTCACAAATCTGCATGGTATATCAGAGAAGGCTAAAAAGACCCTGCCCTCAGCTTTCATGGGACTTCCCAACTTCTGGGGCTTTCATATCTCCTCCGGTTCTGAAATACGCAGATCCTCTATCAGTCCCTTCTCATCCTTGCAGATATCATCACCAATTTCTGTGATCAACGGCGACATCCGAGGGAAGAAGATTGCGAACATAACAGACGTGTGTGAATCCATGAAGCAGCAGTTGCTGGTGCTGGTGGAGTGGGCCAAGTACATCCCCGCCTTCTGTGAGCTTCCCCTAGATGATCAGGTCAGTTAGTGCTACCTTTTGACCTCTCCTGGCTCTTTCAAGTGGAGATTAATCTATGGCCAAAAGGAATGGCCCAGATCTGCAAAGAAGTTGCACATTGTTCACTCAATTATCATGACTGCACAAGCAGATAGATAACTGTTTGCATACAATACTAGCTCTGGCCATTTGCATGTACAATTAATCAAGCTGTTTGCCCAATCACTAGAACAATCTGCTCAAACTAGACACATAATTGTGCACACATTTTGCAAGCAAAATTTTGCATAGGCAGGGGGTTGGTTAATTATTGGTTAATGCTACTGCAGCACTTTGAATACCTACAGCACTGTACAAACGCTTAGGGTAATTAGACTGAAATTAGGTGCAGTATATTGGCCTTCTGTTGCCTAAGTTTAAAAATATCTATCTATCTATCTATCTATCTATCTATCTATCTATCTATCTATCTATCTATC
>ML685852.1:11008477-11205534 GCA_007922175.1 Pelusios castaneus | reverse complement strand
ATCTATCTATCTATCTATCTATCTATCTATCTATCTATCTATCTATCATCTCATTCACCCATCTGGTTTCGTGTTATTGACAGTTGAATTATAAATTATAACAAAAAGGTATTTAAGATCCCAAACCACAAGCAGCATCTCTGTGCAGACTTCAAAGCTACTCATATATTTGTATTTAAAGCAAGATATTAAAGTAGCTATTTACAGAGACCAGCGTAGGGGGCTCTGCATTCCCCCTGTAACAACGGAACCGTAAGACCTAAAGCATGTCTACACAGCAGACACGGAATATGATTTCAGACACACCCTCACGAGCTTTAACCCATCTAGCTCAGGTCCTGAAGCTGTAACAAACCGGGCTTCAGCACAGGGATGGTCAGCCACGTAAGTAGCCAGGGTGCCAGGAGGGCATGTATGCTTCTAATGGTACTCACACTAGCTAGATTGAAGCTATCTTGGGTCTGCCTACACAAGCTGCAAGCATATGACTGTGGCGTAGACAGGCCCTAAAAGAGGCACAGAGAAATGCTTAGTATTGAGGGCTACGTTTCAAAGTTGCGTGCAACTGATGTGCTGGGGAAAAGGCACAAATTCCTCCGTTTATGCGCACTTGTTCAAAACACGTGCACATGAACGTGGGGGTTCAAGGTCATTTCTGGGGATGGCTCACGGTGACTGTAAAGGGGCAGCAGGATGTTTCCAGGTTAATTGCTTTTCGTTCACAAACCTGAAAAGGGAACTTACTGTTCACCCAGGAGAAGGGGCCAGGCCAGTGACCTCTGGATCTGGATGTCGTTTTTACCGAATGAGAAGATTAGGGTGTTTAGAAAGTGAAAGTGCCCAGCCAGTCAAGAAAACCCATAACCATCTCCCAGTTTGGATCACTGGGGAAGGCTGCGTATTTTACAGCCTGTAGGAATGCTCCCACCTCTGTCTATTTGGGCAGTAGCTTTGAACTATTTAAAGTGATAAGGAGTATGCTAAGCTCCTAAGGTAAATACACTTGGAAATCACAGCAAACAAAATGGGGTCCAACAGCAAATTATATTTATCTAGCAAACAGGCTCCAGCATGTAGAGGGCTGAATGCAGCTACTGTACTATGAAGTCTTTCACTGCCACTTGGGAAGGATGCTGTGAAATCCAAGTGTCTTGGGCTCAGCAGTGGGAATTTTTTAGAAAGGAAATTACCAAGAAGCAGAGTGTCTAACTCTTTATCCACACTGATGAGAGGTTATTTGCATTGCATGTTCCAGCCCCCTACCCCACCGGGACTCTTGCTCTGACTGACTGCTCATCAGCACAAAGGGTTCACAATTTGGTCTAATGTCAGGGAAGAATCCAGTAGGAAAACACTGGGTTGTATTTTTCTGAAATTAAAAAAACGTACATTAAAAAAACAAACCTTCCATTAGATTCACATTTTCAAAGCAGGCTGCTTAACAGTGTGGGAGCCACAATCATAAAAAACATGGTAGTAAAAATGCGTGGGAGCTCTGAGCAGAAATGTCAGTGACTGCCCAGCCAGAAACGGGCAGAAATGCTGTGGGCAGTTGCATGGTAGACACTCGAGCTGGTCAAAAATTTTTCATCGGAAAATGCACTTTTCACTGAAATCAAAATGCGTTGTGGGAATATGTCAGTTTCCGTGAAACTTTCGACAAAAAGAAGTAAAACAAATTAATGTTGAAACATTCTCTTCTGATAAGATAAAAATACTTCATTTCAGCTTTCTCATTTTGATTAATTTTGCATAGACTTTTATAGTAAACTAAAATATTCATCTGAATATTATACTGGTATCTATTATATTTAATAATTTAACAAAAATATAAAAGTCAAAATTAATTGACTCTATCCAAACAAAATGTTTCAACTTTAACAACATAATTTAACATTATTGAAACAAAAATGTTTTAATGGTTGTGAATCAAAAAATGCTGGAATTTTCATTTCACAGGAAGTTTTGAAACTTCAGCTTTTCATCCAATTCTGAACTTTTTTTAAAAAAATTTTTTTTAGAATTTCCTATGGAATGGAAATTGCAGCTTTGGTAGCCATAGAAAGCTGCAGTTACACAAGAAATTGGGTAACTTCACACATTTGGCCATCTGCACATCGTGTTGCACAAATGAAGGTTTCCCAGCACCTTGAAGCATTCATCCTTTTTGCAAAAAACCCTTATTCTATTTATTTGCATACTGCTTTTGTATCCTCAAGTGTCAGCATCTTTTCTAATCAGAGCTTTGTTCTTCTAATTTGCATTCTCTTGACATTTATGGTAGAAAGACCTGGAATTTATGGTAGAGTGAGACTTCCCCTGGCTTCATCTGATGCTGAGAGATAACACCCTGGAAAACTGTGATATGTCCCTGCTCATTAGCTTCATTCTCCTTCTCACCCTATTTGCTCAGCACGTAGACGCTGGATCATCCCCATTAGGACACACTTTTCTGAGTCTCTCCATTAATGTTTAATAGTTGTTTTCTTCAAACCAAAATCTCTGGCTGGCTATTAAGAAGCAGCTGGGCAAAATTGTCCAATAGTTAACCTTTGTTTCTACAAAAGCTTTGAAATTGTTAACAAAAGTGGGCAAAAGATCCGGGACATTCTCAGGAACTACTGAGGGGTGTAAAATGAAAAATGTCAATCATTAACATCAGGGCAGAAAAAAACATCTTTTTGCCTTCATTGGTTTGAATTGTCCATTGCCACTGGAGCAACAAATGACCCTATCTGCTGCACATGAAATGGTGACCCCCACTCCCAGTGGCATGTAGATCATGAGATGGATTTCCCATCCACTGGTGGGATGTAGCACATGAGACGGTGACTCCTCACACTGGTGGGATGTAGCATGTGAGACAGTGGCTCCTCCCACTGGCAGAACATAGGGGTGACATCCTACTAACTTGTGATATCAAACATGAAATGGGAATCACCTGCTCTCCTCGCGTGAATGAATTATGCAGAAACGACCCTGTTCTCTCTCTCTCTCCTCCAGCACGGCTCATGTTGTGCAGGATGATTCTGCCCCTCTGGTGTGACTACTCAATTCAATGCGTTTGTACTGATGCGACAAGTTTTGAGAGTGTTGCTAGAGTGTAAGAAAAAGACAGACATCTCAGGTATCTGTCCGAGGCAGGTAGCCCCCCAACAGGCTGGATCACAGACTCTGGGGCTTGATCCATGCTTGTGATGCCTGTCTGTTCCTGAGCCAGTGGCTGGCTGCTCTGTGGGGTGATGCTGTCTCTCTCTTTCCTGCCCGGTTCAGTCACAGTCTCTCCTAACCACTTTTATGGAACCTTCCTGCCCTTCCATATACTTGGGACCCTGGAGGAGGAAGCATCTCTCTCCCTCAGTCTCTACTGCCAGGCTGGGTGCACAGTAGATCTCTGGCTGGACTTTGTGTCTCCCGATTTCCACCTCTTGTGGTCACCCATTGGGAGTGTCTGTCTTAGTGTTGCTCCTGTCGATATGGTGAAGTGGGTGCGAGTTCTGTGCAGGGATCTGGACCAGTCCAGCGTGCTGCTCGCTTTGACTCATATATGGGTGTTTCAGGTGCTGGTCTAGTATCTTGAACACCTTTTGAGTTAGGTTGTTGCCTCCCCAGCCTACGGGTTGGAGATGCTGCGCCTGAGGAGCAGTGAGGTGCAGGAGTACATTGGGTTTGGATCCCCTCTTTGGAACCCTCATATAAGAGAGGAGTGGACCCCAGTCCTGTGCCTGGCGTGTGCAGTACAGGAGGGGGGCAGAACATTCTACTTACGTGGAATTAAAGCATTTGCCCCCTTTCTCCCAGTCACCTGTGTAATGCATCTCTGTCCTTGCAGGTGGCTTTGCTGCGGGCACACGCAGGGGAACACCTGCTCCTGGGAGTTGCCAAGAGATCCATGGGGTTCAAAGATGTCTTGCTGTTAGGTAAACCGCTTCTCTTCCATGCCAGGATGCTATTGCTGCGTTCTCTAGTCAAGCAGACGCACTCACACGAGCATGTCCTATTTAGGGATTTGAGGGGGAGGGGCATTTTATTTTGCACCACATCGTTTTTGCTGAATGGTGCGTTGGCTCTCGTATCCAGGGAACCCAGTGCTGGCCTGCTGTTTGGTTGGCACATTAGCACTCAGGGCCTGATTCCCATTTCCATCCCACAGTCCCCGTGCAGTTCTCTGCCAGGGCAGAGGGGCCCACAGGTCATTGACATCCTCATTAAGATCCCATGACACTGCTGGAAAAGAGGCCTCCCTGTGAGAAACAAACCCTCCATCTTCATTCAGCTTTCCCTTTTTGCCTTGATCTTCCTTTGCTCACAACAAACAAGGAGTCTGGTGGCACTTTTCCTTTGCCCAGTAATGGAGTGAAAAGGGACCACTTAGAGTAAACCCAGGTCAACATTTATGGCCAGTATGTACCTTCTGCTAAAGGAGAGGAAGACAGTGGATGTAGGTAGAGACTGCTCTGGGATGGGTGGAAGAGGAAACTTCACTTGTCCCAGGTGGATTTAGTCCTGTCTGGAGGTAGGTAAAAACCCAGTGACTAAATCTACAGGCTGTTGTGCTCTTTAGGACACCGCCCCAGAATCCGACCTGTCCCCAGGCACGGCCCACCCATGGGGAGCAGTTTTGCAACGTCCAAGCACTAGCGGGAGGCAATGCTCAGCTAGGAGGGGGTGTCAGCGAAAACAGGCCAACAGTAGCCACAGAGGTGCCACTACCACCCTCTGAGCTGTCTCAGGGTCCTGATGTAGATACAGGCCCCATTTCACTAACAGCTGGGCTCACATCTCAAGCTCTGTCCAGCCCTGCTGCTGAATGGCCAGAAATCAGTGAAATGTTGAGGCTTTTCTCTAGCAAAGTTTGGAATTTAAGGTGTGGGGCTCAGCCCTTGAAGTCCACAAAGGATCCTCGTTGATTCAGGAGCCCAGAGTGATGTGTCCTGCTGAGGTTCACACACACATACCACAATTAATCCCAGCCTTGGTCATGTGGGGATAGCAGGAGTGAATGTGTGACACCCTGGTTAGCTGTAAGCCTTGGTGGACATTTTAAAGCCTAGAGCTCAGGCACCTCTTGTTGCTGGTTTGGACACAAGCAGCAGAGAAGGCTGATGCTATATTTACATTACGTTCCTAAAGGAAATGACCACATAATCCCACGGAACTGCCCAGAACTGGTGGAGGTGAGCCGTGTGGCCATCCGAATCCTCGATGAGCTGGTCCTGCCATTTCAGGAGCTGCAGATTGATGATAACGAATACGCCTGCTTGAAAGCCATCATCTTTTTTGACCCAGGTAGGCCCAAACCTTTAACAAGCAGCCATCAGAGAGGATCTACTCTTACACACCCCAGAGTAGCTACTACACAAGAACTTCTCCCTGTTCTCATGCTAACGAGTGCCTCAGCAATCGGTGCAGTGTTGATGAGTCGGATCTGGTTTCTCACGGTGGTTTCTTCAGTGCTTTCAGGGCCTTTTCAGGTCCTCAGATCCCTTCTTCCGGGATGACCCTGTGTCTGCTTGCAGGCTTCTGGCACTTGGATACAGCGAGGTAGAGCTGGGCCTGTCAAGACTGAGGAGTTTGACCCCTTGGATACAGTTGAAAAGGCAGCAGCCCTGAATGGCAAGAATTGTTACTTGCAGAGTTCGGAGCACTGGGGAGGTGCTGGTCCCAGAGTGCTCCTGTGGGATCAATGGCCAGGCTTCATGCTCACGAACCGCAGGAGTCCCAGAATAGCACAGGAGTTCCAATGGTACCGGACCTAGTACCATCCCCCACCTGGACCCACGTGTCTGTGTCAGGAGGCTGGGAATGCAGTGGGATTCCTGGGGAATTTGGAGAGCACAGGATGTTGCTGCTAAGATCCATGGCAAGGCAAAGGCTAAAGCATCAGTTTAGGAGACAGAGCCTCTAGGATGGTACGGTCCCTTCCTGCTGCTCTGGGGGCAGAAAGGGGCGAGGCGCTGGCCTCAAATAGCCAGCCGAGAAATCCCTTGCAGAGGGGAACTCTCAATTCATCTAAACCTGCAGAATGGGGCTCCTGTGCCAGCCCAGTACCCCCTCCTTTGGGGCAGAGGGTCTGCCAGGTGTGGGAGAGGGCCCGTTGAGGCGGGCCAGGAGGTGAGAAGAGAAGAGTTGCGCTATATAGAGCCACGCTGATGTTAGGGGCATTAGGGGCCTTACTCCAGCGGTGTTAGTTAGAGCAACCCTTAGGCTTCTCTAACTGATTGGTTGGTGCAGAATAATCGTGGCATAACTGGCTTACTGATGGCTCCCTGCCTCTTTGCCAAGCCGAGCGTGGAAGCAGGGGAGCACTCAGTCCTGGGAAAGGAACCACGAGTCTCTATAAAACCAGATTGTAGGGAACCAGAGAGACAATACATGCCAGACTGAGCCCCTGGCTCGTTGCCCGGAGATGGACCCACCCCTGGGAAACAGCCCTCCATTTTCTGTCCCGTGGTTTGTTTCAGATGCCAAAGGGCTGAGCGACCCCACCAAGATCAAGCGAATGAGGTACCAGGTGCAGGTCAGCCTGGAGGATTACATCAACGACCGGCAGTATGATTCACGGGGCCGCTTCGGTGAGCTGCTGCTCCTGCTCCCCACCCTGCAGAGCATCACTTGGCAGATGATTGAGCAGATTCAGTTCGTCAAACTCTTTGGCATGGCCAAGATCGACAACTTGCTGCAGGAGATGCTGCTGGGCGGTGAGTATCTGCACTCAGCCTCTGCAACCTTGATCCTCAGCACCCCCCATCAGCCTCTCGTCACAGGTAAGGAAAGAGCTGGGATCAGTGTGCAGAGTGTCCTCAGTTCCCAATCCTGGGCTCAGACTTCTTGGTGCAGGAAGCCATGCAGACCAACCCAAGTAGATCATCTATCTTCACTGAGAAGCGGCAGCTTGTGTTAGGTGGAATTGTCTCCCCCAGCCTGCAGCTTGCCTGATGTTTCAGGTAGCGCATGCCAAGTCCTAAGAGCACTCCACTCTTACTAAACAAAACTGGGTGTTTGTGCAACTCTTTACGGAGCTGCAGGGTGGCATTCTTAGCCACGAGCACACAGACTGACTTCCTCGGCCTTCCTCCCAAACAAACCCTTCCCTCCTGCTACTCCCAGCTCCATGCAGATTGCTACAATCAGCGAAGGTGCTGCATGCTTCCAACAGGAGCAGCTGCTGGGCGGGAGCGTGAGTGTGTCCTAATCGTTCACACAAGAATGCACCGAGAATTACTGGCCTGCCTCTGAACATTTGGCCATCCAATTCAATGCTCTTTTGGACTGTTGAGTGCTTTCCCCGTCTGTCCTGTTGGTGCTTACTGACACTAAAATGGTTCTAGGCTCATCGAGTGAAACACCCCATGCTCACCACCCTCTGCACCCTCATCTGATCCAGGAGAATCTGGGGACCAACGTCATAGTAGCCAACACGATGCCTGCTCAGATGCACAATGGGCAGATGTGTAAGTATTCCTAGCATGACTAACAGCTGCCAAGAAAAGCCTTTTTTGGCTGGAATAAAGCTAAATGGAATGAACCAATTTGTAACAAGCAGGCAGACTTTCTAGGGACATTCCTGAGTCTTAAGGGTCACCCCAATAGTGGCATTTTCTACGCTGTAAGGACATGTTAATGCAAGACAGGTACTATGGTGATGAGAGTGCTAAGAACTCCTGTGCAGAAAGGACAGACAGACACACAGGGAGGTAGGTAGGTGAAAGTAGATTAGATTGAGTGCTTGATTCAACTGGACACTCCCTAGCAGACTGTAGTTTTTATGGTACTCTAAGTTATGAACCAATGGTCCTGTCCAGTGCCCTGTGAAATCAATAGAAAGACTCCTGAGTGCTGATTGGACCGGACTTTAAAAGGCCAAGTCTTGTACCTCTTCTGAAAAACCAGAAAAATATTAATGTTTTCACTGTCTTGGCCTCCCCATTGTCCTTCTGTCCAAAGAACCCAGCAAAACAGGGGGTTAAGCAGAGATCTAGATCTTGGAGATGACATTCAAACCCAATCTTCAAGGTGAATCTTCAGTGCAGAGTAAAAGGTGGGCACAGAACCCTTTATCTGGTGCTTGTTGCTGTGGACACTCCCAGTGACTCTAATGGCATACACATGTGGTTGTTCGAGCTGGAGTCTATAGTGCAGCCTAAGGATCCACGTGTGCACGCCCCTCTGGAAGCCATGTATTAATTGAAGAACAGTTGGCCTCTCTTGTATCTGTAACCCTTGTGCCAGGGCTAGGAGGATCCATGCCCAGATCCTAAGCCCCTCCTCTTACTCTGGAGTATTTGGAATCTGGATCCAGATCTGAATGTTGCATCTTGAGTCCTCAAAGTCCCATAGCATCTGCTCCTTCTGCCTTTGTGACATAGTGTTTCTTTCTGCAGCCACTCCGGAAACTCCACAGCCTTCCCCCCCTGCGGGCTCAGGATCGGAGCAATACAAGCTACTCCCTGGAGCCATCGCTACTGTAGCAAAACAGCCAACCTCGATCCCGCAACCCACCATCACAAAACAAGAGGTTATCTAGCAGCTCCCGGAAGAAAACTGGCCTGTTTTAGAAAGACTGTGTGGGGGAAAACCCCCGAATGACTGTCCCAGTGGAGACAGAAGCCATCGGCGGATTCAGGCACAAACACATTAGCTTGTTTATTGGAACACAGCAAAAGGCGATCTTTGTGCTGGGAGACAGAGCCTGTGCCAGCTGAGAGTCACATACCTGGAAGTTAAAGCCTTGGTGAAATCTTTATTCCGTATACAAAAGGCCAGACCCTAAACTTACGCCCACTGGTGACTCTCTTGAGATTTGCATTGACTGGATGTGAGGTTGCATCTAGCCACTTCTTTACTGCCTCTGGGTGGGTTCAAAGCAAACCAGACACTACTGGAAAAAATGACTTGCCCAATAAAGACATTGCATCTGAATGAAGAGCAGAGATGCCTCCTGCTGTCTTTAAAGTTACTCAAAATAGTCCCAAGTTCCAGCCAATGTTAACGGAGCGAGAAATTCTCTGGAAAGCCTCATTCCAGTGGCAGAGAATGGGAATGCTGAAGTAACTGCTCTTGGTTGGCTCCTCCACAGCTCCAACACCTAGAGCTGGGGAGAGGGATAGTAATAGCTGGTGTCCTGCATGTTTTCAGTGATGACAAAATCCTGCGATATAAACGTACGCCTTAATTCTTGGTATAACAAGCCCTTGTGACAACAGTTAGGCAAAGCTTGGTCAACATGGTGAGGGAGCTGGGCTCCGATTTCACTGGCACTTCTGGATTCCCTGCCATTTCTGACTTTCCGTGTGTTGGGGTATTGCTGGGATTAATTATCCCAGCACTATCTTCCCACCCCAGGACAGAAACCGAAGGAGGCCATGGGCAGGAAACTTTTCTATCATGCTCCCATGCTGCATCTTTGCCAATTGGAATGGAATTTTGGGGGACATGGGATTCAGTAGATACCAGCAAATGCTCTTGGGAAGGATGGAGATGGGGGGACAATATTTACCTAGCACCCTGAAAAACTGCTGGGATCCCATACGTGGCTGGGGCTCCTGGTGCTACTCATGCAGCATAACCATAAGCAATATCTTATTTGCAGGTTGTTTGGGGGAGATTTTGGTGGGAGGCATGAAGGGGCATGGGGAGGATTCAGAAGTGAAGAAATGAGCCCAAGACAAGACCGGACCAGGATCTCACGTTCCTCAAGGCTTGAGTGGAGCCCATCTTTAATCCAAAATGATGAATTATAACCTGTCTGGTGCTATGTGGACTTTTCCTGCACCACAGTGTAATTGGTTGATCGCAGATTTTTAGGGTTTATAGAGTGACAGAGATGGGTCATGACAGTCTGAAAGACACAGACCTTCAAAGCATGAGGACAATTAGAAAACCATGGAACCTGGAGCTCTACCATGATGTTCTCAAGTGGTCAGGGAGAGACGTTTTATTATGTAAAGATCCCTCCTAGCCCCTGGCACCTGCCCTTGCCATAGAAGCTCCCCGGCTTCACTTTGCCTGTCTTTTCCTTTTGTTCACTGAACCCTATTGGTGCTAGTCCCACAGCGTCCCCCACCACAGGGAAAGAAGGCCATGAAGTTAGCAATTTCTCTCTCCATGAGAACTGAAATCACCTTCTGAGGAAATGCTAGCTTTTCCTGACCACAGACTGTATTCCTGTGAGGTCCTGGCCTTGTGAGAACATCAAAAAGTGATAGAGTCACAACTGCCAAAAGCTTTTGGGACAGATCCCCAGCTGATGTAAATGAGAGCTCCTCTGATTTACACCTGCTGTGGATGTGGCCCCTGGATTTTGAATGCAAACACCAACACCTCTCCTCTGCATGTGGGTATCAAAGTATTGTATCGAATTTGTCTGTCAAACCTGATGGCACTGTGTTGAGTAATTTATTGCAATGATGACGCTAATCATTTTCCAGACATTATTTTGTAAATCACATTGATTATTTATGATCGGGAAATTAAATGCGAACAATTTAATAACCAGAACGCCTTTTCCAACTGCAGCAACTTTTTCTGTAGGTAGAGATAGTGTGGGGGGGACTATTTCTCAGTGCACATTTCAGTTGCACTAGACAGCCCCAGTATGGTACATTAATTTTTGCTGGTTACTGCCTTCCAATGGAAACAGGAATATTTCTTCACTAGAGTTTGTATTACTAAAAAAGAAATAAATGCAAAAATATTTTCTAACTTTTCCCAGACAGATGGATTTTTTTCCTTCAGGGAAGATAAATCTAAACCCCACAGATTTCCAGTTAACTCTTGCATAAGGGAGCATGTATACCTTAGTCTTTCCAGTTACATCGGACCTGAATTTGACCCATAAACTAAATGGGCCTTAGCAGCATTGTCGACTCTCATGGTTTTATCACAAGACTCACAATACTGGGGGTTTTTTCCCCCTTAAAGTCCCAGATGCTAGAAGCATAGAACTGCATTTTAAAAAGTAAATTTTCTAGCCTTCATGGTTGCAGAGAAAAGCTTGAAAACATGAAACAACTGCATCCTGAGAGCAAAGAAAAAGAAGCCAAAATGTATTTCTCTTAAATTCCATGATTTTTAAGGCAATCACCTGATGGGCACAGTGTGTTGACTTATGATTTTTGAACATTTCAAGGTGACTAAACTCCTAGTTCCACCCTCCACGCCCCCCTTCCAGTGGGTGTAAATGAAGGCAGAATTGGACCGACAATGGAAAGAGGACGACAAAGGGAAAGTTAATTTGTTACGGGTTGTCAAGACAGAAGAAATAGATTGACAATTAGGGAAGGCAGTTAATGACCTGCCCTTCTGGATCAGATGAGTTTAATCTTCGCCATAACATGCCCAGCAAGACATCCATCCCAACATTTCCGGTAGCTAAAGTAGGATAGATCCTGCTCCCGTGAGTGGGAGGCCTTGTGGGGGGGAGACACTGCCTCTGGGGGGTGGAGGGAGTTGTAGGGTCAGACACTATCCCTGGAGGGATGGTAGGGGGAGTTGTGAGCCCCGTTTGCACTCACCCTGCAGCAGCAATTCCCGTCCCATGGAGCAGAATGGGCTCAGTTCCCTGGTTTGAGTGCTGTGACTTGGGCCTAGATATGGGGTTGCAGCTCAGGTTTGGCCTGCCCCTCACCCCAACAGTGGGGGGCAGCTGGGCCCAATTTGAGTGACTGGCCCTGCAACCACATGCACCAGGTGGGAACATCAGAGGGATGGGGCTAAACCTGAGCAATGCTGCAACCCCACACGCCTGAGGCCAGGCCGTGACACCTGACATGAGGACTGAGCCTAGCCAGCCTCAGAGAACAGGAGCCACTCAACCGGACCAGTGGGTTTGGGGGATCTAAGTGGGGCAGTCCTGTGATACCCAGGGCTGTTGGGCGGTCTGGCCTGGTAAGAGGGGGCCAAGGTTTCTGCAATGCCTGAGACTTCACTGGAGGAAAGAAATCAAGCTGAGGTCAGGGGCTTTCTGAGGGATGGATTCCCTGACTGGTGCGCTCCCCTGAGGAGCGGTTTCCTCAAGGTGAGGGGCTACAGAGGCTTTCAGCTGGAGGCTCCCTACAGGTAATCACTGCAAGCTGTTCCCAACAATGGGCTGCTTGGTGGCCTATGGGAAATGAGTTGGATGTTCTCAGTCTATTTCCTAGTGGGGCTCCCAACTCACTTCTTCAGCTGCTTTTATTGTGAGGCCACCTGGAAGCCTGATTCTCATTTAGGTGGAAAATTATCAGCTGGAATGGGCCCAAGACCCAAATTCAGAGCTAGCTTCTGCAGCATTTATGGTTGTTCATACCCAGGGCATCTACCTAGGCCCATCATAGAGCCAGGGCCCAGTCTCATAGACTTTAAGGTCAGAAGGGACCAGTACGATCATCTAGTCTGACCTCCTGCAAAATTCAGGCCTCAAGACCTCACCCACCCACTCCAGCAATAGGCCACCAACCTATGACTGAGTTATTTACCTCCTTAAATCATGATTTAAGGACTTTAAGATACAGAGAATTCACCAGAAGATGAGCCACGCCCTGTGCTACAGAGGAAGGCGAAAAACCCCCAGAGCCCAGGCCAATCAGGCAAAAGTCCAGGTCCAGATCAACACATCTTCAAAGCCCATCTCTAGTTGGTGCCTAGACCTTCCTGGAACCTGAACTCCACTGTACAATTACAGAGCAGGCTCAGCAAAGGACGTGGCAGGCTAAGTTCCCATCTCCCATCGCTCAGGCAGGAACCCACTTAGGTACAAGCAAATAGGGTCAGCTTCTTGCCTCTAATAATGCAGCTAAGAACAGGCCTCACTCAATCTGGCACAGAAAAAGTGTAACACTGTGTTCTACCTTGGTATGTGTTCAGTAACTCCACATCCAACATCAAATCTGTGAAGCAATAAATTCTCCTGGCCTACTTCCCACAAATCGCTCCACTGAGGTTACCCTTCGCCTAGTTAATCTTAAATCAGTGTAGTCCCTACAGGAAGGCTCTTGTTGCAATCTTGTGTTGGAAAAAAACCACATACTCTCGGAGAAAACTCTAGCCTCAAGTCAGATCTATGGTCACAACTTTCCCTCCTCTTTCACCCTCAACAAGACACAACTGGGGAATCTTTGGGCACTCCCTGGCAGCACAGTGTTTTATTCTTTCTGAGGCTCTCACCACTCCACGGCTCCCCTGACCCTGGTTAATTTTATACCCTACAAGATCATTTTCTTACACTATCTGTGGTCAGGAGTGTTCTTTGTTCCCTTGGACTGGCCCTAGGATTTTAAGCATTTTCTGCATTATCACCAACAGGCACTGAGGTTTCACCTCCAAGGCCAAGCAGAGATGTGAGAAAGTGGTATTTTTAGGTGTGCTGTAAAACGTGTTCTCGTTCGTTCCTTAGGCAAGCTGGCTCTGAAATAGCTCAGGGGCCTCAGAACTTTTCCCTTTTCCAAGTGCATTCATATCTGAGTGGAAAATAGGATTGGTGACTGTGTTTTATAGCCCATATATCATGCCTGATAGAAGCAACTATTGCTGCTATGAAACCCTCGAGTACACGTGGAGCACAGATAGCCATAAAAGCAAGAGCCTGCAGGGACAACGTGGCACTGCTGAGCCAGGCATTTCCAGGTGCCAGGCTGCAGTCTCTTCAAGGCTGACTGAAAGGAGAGCAGAGTTGCTCTGTTCAGCACAGTGGAGAGAGACCCTTTCTGTCCAGAGCGATGGCACTCGGGTGGCCGGAGGCTTATGCACAGACATTCTAATGCCGTCTCCCAATTAAATTGCCTGGCCTGCAAAGGTGTGACCCTGTCAGTAGTAACCACAGCGAGGGAGCTGCAAATCTTCAATAAAACGGCACATAATAAACAGAAGAGCTCAGTGCTGCTCAGCTTCACATTCACTTCCTTTAAAACGGCTCCTCCGCTGGGGTAAAGCACCAGAGGCCCATTGGAGTCCATGGAGCTATGCCAGTTTACACCAGCTGAGGATGTGGCACTGAAAGAGGCCTCTTCTGAACTTGGAAATGAAGGCAAGGTGGCAACTGACCTTCCAGGGTTTGCAGCACCTGGCCTTGCTCCTTGGCGCTGGCTAAAATGGCTGCCAGCCCAGATGCATGAACTGAGGGTGTGCGCTAAGGGGGCTGCTGCAAGCAGTCAGGAAAAGAGCCTGCGATCTTTACGCTACGCTCTGTTCTAACCGTTAGACAATGTTCTCCCACCGGAGAGTGTCGCGAGCTATAGACAGACATAAAAAGGTGCACCTGAGCCCCTCCGTTCCATTCTGCTCTCATCGCTCCACAGACATCACTTAGGGATTACTCCTGGAGTCAGCTCTCTGTGAGTTAGTCCCCGGGAACTTTTTCCACTTGCTCTCCCAGAGTTTGATTATTTCCTGTATGAAACGCAGCTCTTTGCCCCAAAGTTCTGGGTGCGGCACAGCGGACAAGCAGAGCGTTCCTCACCCCTGAGGCCACACGAGAGGGGAGACCCTCATTTCAGTGTTTGCTCCTCCCTCGGTGCTGAGAAACACAGACCGTTCGCAAAACAGAAGCAACAGGTCAGGATATTAAGTGGCTGAGACGGCAAAGAGTCCAGCAAGTTTCTCCCCAGGCTCTGCTGTTCCTTTCCTTTCCAGGAACGTTTGCGCTGGTGAAAGCTGCTGCACTAAAAGCCCCAAGAGCAAAACAAATGAGGAGTCCTGGGCACTTTTAAAGACTAACATTTATTTATTGCATGAGCTTTTGTGGGAGAAAATCCCATTTCATCAGATGCTTTGAAGCTTCAAAGCGTCAGACAAAGTGGGATTTTCTCCCACGAAAGCTCATGCGATAAATAAATGTTAGTCTTTAAAAGTGCCCCAGGACTCCTCGTTTGTTTTGCTGCAATAGACTAACATGGCGACCCCTTTGAAGTCCCAAGGGTGAAGCCCCCTCTTGTTCAAGCCAGCATGGGCATCAGCAGGGCAAGCTTCCCCCTACTCTGCCCTTCTTCTGCAACAAGTCCCCCTAGGAGTCAAAACAGGCCACTCAGTTTCTGTAATATCCTGGCCCGCTTTGCTGAGGCTGCCATCAAGGCATTAGCAAGAAGCACAGATTCCTGGACAGCCTGTTCACTGCACTCAGGATGATTAATCTTGATCTTCCAAAGGCTCCACAATACCCTGCAGTCAGCTTTGCCTTCATTTCAAGGTGCTGGGAAAGATGAAGTCTTAGTGAAGAGTAAATGAGCCTACTGGAATCCTGTAATATTTAGGATATTTTGAATGTTCCCATTCCCCTTCTCTTCTATTCTTGACCTCATTCTTGCAAAATGCAGAAACTATTGCAGATCTAGAAGCTAAATAGAAAGGCTCATAACTCTTCATGTAATACACTCTTGTTTGCATGCTTGATTTGCACAGTACATTTGGGGTGTGTTTGCTTGGCTGTGTTGCATTGTGCCTTTGTGTGTGCTGGTTGCTTATGCTGCATTTGTGTGTGCTTACTGAATTGCATGTGTTGGTAGATTTGTTACCATTGTGCTGTGGACGAATGGCTGTTGGTGCTTTGCACGGAGCTGTGTGTGTTTACGTTTGTATGGTCACGTTAGTGTACTTCATATTTGCATAGATATATATGGTTGTGTGTGTTTATGGGCAGAATATTTAGAGGCCCTCTCAGAGTTAAAGTTGACATCTTTATAAAAGTATCCTATAGGCCAAAAATATATACAGGATCGGGGATGTCAGGGCTAGGGGAACAGAGATGGCTTTTTTCCTCCTCTATGCTTCCCATTTTCTGGGGCAGTGAATAGGTCTACTTTGCCCTCACTTTAAATTGGAGCAGCCTCGGGGTTGCTCTGATTTATGCTGTGCTTTCCAGCGCTCCCTAGAAATCCTGGTAAGCAGAGAACAGCTGCAGTGGGAAGCACTGTGGACAGGCCCTGATCCACCTCTGATGCCATGAGGTCTGAGCAGATCAAGGTTGCAGCAACAATGGATATGATCCAGGTCTATTTCCATCCACTTTAAGGTCTCCTTGCATTGCCAGAGTGGTGTAGACAACTTGAAATACATGAGAATCAGGCCCATGTTGCCCACGTGGGTTTCTTACCTAAACTCTGCTTCTTGTGAGCTGGCTTTGCTGGCTGATAGACAACACCAAGAACACCAGGAAGGGTAACTCCCTACTTAAATGCTGAGCAAATTAATGGTGTTTATATCATTTGTGGGCCCCAGGTCTCAGCCCACACACCCTGGGAACCTTGCCAGGCCCTCATGTGCTAAACACGGCACACAGATTATCTTTACTACCGGACTGTTATGTTTGTTCGGTTTAGTGATTAAATATCGGTTTCAAGCTTTCTCCCATAGCGATGCTGTTTGAAGTTGCTCTGTTTTCAGCTTCATACAAATCACGCATCTTACCAGGACTGTAAAATGTTTATTGCTAACCCAGATAACTTTCCCAGACTGGGTATTCCGATTGCTTGGATAAGTCAATGAGTGAAGATCATTACATGAAACTCATTAAATATAAACCAGCGCCAACAGCCAGCCATTCATTTACAGCACAACGACAACAAATACCCTACAGCTGGGGAGGAGGCCAGGCTGCAGAACTGAGAAAAGCCTGAGCTGAATGGTGGAGGCATGACAGGGGTCAGACACACAATACGTGGCCACCAGAATCACCAAATCCAGCCCTGATTGATCACTCTCTGTCTCTCTTCCTCTCTCCAGAAGCACAAGCAGAGAATAAAGTGGTTTAGCATCAGAATTTAATAGCTTGGGAGGTAAGACAACAGGAAGTTCTCATCTATCTACACAGGGAGATGAGCCTGATTGGGTGCTCATATATTCAAGGGAAATAATAATGCAAATTATATATGCAAATTAGTCATGGTCCTTAAACTCAGGACAAGTTGCAAAATGTGCTGTTCGGATGGTAGAATGAAGCTTGGGTAGCCCTATTTCATGTGACTCGGGGGAGCTTCGCTCAGGGGCTGGTTCACCTGTGGGCTTTGTGATTTATGCCAGTGTTCCTCGGGGGTCAGGGCTCCTGGCAATGGATTTTCTGCCGGGAGAAGGTGGCCGCAGAAAGCAGATGCTACCTGTCTCTGTTTAGGGACCTGCAGGCAAGAACACAATTGGAAAAGTGGATGTCTATCCCTTTGGCAGTTTCTTCAGATGGGGCTCCTTTGGAGACCTCAGTGAGGAGGGGCACAGATCCAGAGGGGAGGCAAGAACAGGAACACTTTCCTCTCCCCCATTAGAATGCAGTTTCGCACCTCCAAGCTTGCGTGAATACAGTCCTCTGAGTCTAGACTCATCTGTGCCTCTTAGGATTAGAAATGAGGCTGGAAACCTCAGGAAAACAGGTCTTTGGGAGATTTCCACCATTTACTATTTCAATCCAGGCTGGAAATATCATGGGAGCAGGAGAAGTTTTAGCAGCCAGGGGCTTCCTAGCACAATGGGGCTTCCACCGGCTTACGGCCTCTCGGTGCTACTATGGAATAAAGGACAAATCACAGCAATGACCCAGGAAGAACCAAGGTGCGGGGCCATTAATAGCGGAAATGTCCCAAAGTTTTTTGTACATCATAAAACATGTGGCACTCAGTCCCAGGTCATGATGAAATGCAGAGATCATTCTGCCTGGCTTTTTCTCAGCATTGCCACCTCTTAAAGTATGATCCTGTCTCATGACATGTCATATGTCGTGGAAAGTGCAGCCCCCCACTGGACCGCCACAATTGGCTGAGAATCACAGCTTTCATTTAACAGAAAATTAGGAGGTTTCTAGCCCTCATCATTGCAAGAAATGCTTGGAAAGGGGAACACTAGCGCCCCCTGCAGGCTCAGAAGGCAAAGAAATGTTGGGTTCTTCAGTTTTAATCTCATGATTTTGAAGACAACCTCATGATTATGCAGGGCTGGACTCACGATTTTTGAATGCTTGGGACTGACCAGATTCATTTGCAAATATACTGCCTTGCTACCCACAGTCTGTGCTGGGAAAGTCACTGCTGGCCCCAACGTTAGAGTTTTTCACACAGACACAGACACAGAAGAGTAAAATTAAGTACTGCTGGTACATATCCAAATGGAGAGTGGTGGCAATCAGTTGAACTAGGGAACAGCATTCAGATCCAGCCTGGGGTTCGGGAGTCCAATGAAAGGCAACCCAGGGCTAGAATTTGGGTTCTGATTCAAGAGCCCCCAAATCTCAACAACCACTCTTGTCCGCTGTCTGCCATCTTGAATGGTGTAAATCTCAAGCAGCCCTCATGGTATTTCAGCTCCTGAGGCTTGCCAGATCTCAGCCCGCTCAGAAATACAGGTGGAAAGTACACTCTTTCCAGGTTGAAAGGTAACCTCGAACCATAGTCATGAGAGGCAAAGGGGTAGCCGTGTTAGTCTATTTCAGCAAAGCAAATAAGGAGCCTTGTGCGGCACTTATAAAGACTAAAATTTATTAAGACATAAGCTTTCATGGGTACAACCCACTTCCTCAGTCACAAGAAGGTGTTCAGATCAGGGCCTTGGAAACACACAACCCAAAACATTCAAAGTGTTTTGGATTCAAGGAACCAGTTTTGGTCCATCTCTTTAAAACAAATGATGAGTTTTGCCAGCTGCATTAAAAAGCCTAATCCACAAACTATTTGGGAGGAACAGTCCATATCCATTTATTTATTTGATGTTTTATGGCCTGTTATGCGGTGCTATAAGAGAGCAAGACATACAGTACATTAAAAGAGGCCCGTTCACAGAGGCAACACATAACAGACAATGCAGAGAATTTCTGCAGTGCTCCAGTGCCTCATAGGAAAATCCCAGACGTCACAAGCTGAGTCTTTCCTTTCTGATTTTACAGTGATGTCTTCAAGTGCAACTGCATTAACTTTTTGACAACTTCCAGAGGGGGAGCCATGTTAGTCTAGTTCAGCAAAACAAACAAGGAGTCCTGTGGCACTTTTAAAGACTAACAAATTTATTTATCGCATGAGCTTTCATGGGAGAAAATCCCACTTCATCAGATGCTTGAAAATGGAAAAAAAATATCCACTCCTTCCTATACTGGATTCTTTTTTCTATTTTCAAGCATATGACAAAGTGGGATTTTCTCCCACAAAAGCTCATGTGATAAATAAATTCGTTAGTCTTTAAAAGCGTCACACAACTCCTTGTTTGTTTTGGATTAACTTTGTACTCCTCCAAATGGCAGCACATTCCTCCATTCTGTTGCTGAAATATGTGTTTTCCTGTGACAGAATTCCTAGAACTGTACATTAGTTTTTAGAAGATTTCCTAGAATGACAGTTGTCAAAGCAGTTTTTATTTTCATCAGAAACAGTCTATGAAGGTATCCTGTTCAATCTGTTTGCCATAATAATGGGGTTTCAATGTGATGTCATTTTACAGAAGCAACTCTCATCAGATGAAACTTTCACAAAAGGTCTCCTGGCCCCAAATGTTTGGTTTCACAGAAATGATGTTGCAGAGGCTGCAGAGCTTCTCTCACAAACCAGATAATCTTTAAACTGTTCATTACAACCAGCACTTCTCAGGCTTTGGTCTAGGATAGTATCGCTGATTAGCATTTAAGCCTAAAACTCATGATCTCCTGAATGGGGTCCATACAGCTAGAACAGAAAAGTATCAGAGGTCCAGATGACTTGTAATGAGATTTACTGTAGATCCCTCAAATGGATCCGTGGACTTATATAATGTGATTCCCCACTTTGTACGCCCAACCTCAGCAGCTGCACAGCTACCTTGCCTCAAGATCAGACCTTAACTTTTTTCCCTTCCTCTGCAGCAAGGGATGTGGATCATTTGTGAGGAGCATCTGGGTATCTCTCACTAAAACAATTCTCTACCGTTTGCACAGGCCTCTGCCACTGATGCAGCTTGGTCCTTCCTATTCTCTGCTTATGGCACACAATAGTTTAGTCTCCAGAGGCTGCAATTCTTCAATCTAATTAAGTCTTTTGGAATCAACAGCAGGGAAACTGGGGCGTGGTTAGTGGCATAGCAATGGGGGAGGGGCAGGAGCAAGGGGGCCCACGGGCTGCAGGCAGAGGCTGCAGGGGATCGCCGGGATGGGGGGAGTTGCAAGGTGTGGGGTGGCGTGGTGCATTCAGGGAAGCATAAATGTGAGCTTGGCCCGCAGGCGCCGGACACACTCTCTAGACCACTGGGGTGGTTAGTGGTCTGTGATGTGCAGGTCAGACTAGATGATCTGGTGGTTCCTTCTGACCGGGAACTCTATCCCTGTAACATTATATTACTTTAAAGTTGCTTTTCAAAATAATCATCAAAAAGAACAGTGCTGGTGAAAGCTGCTGGCTTGACAGCACTGGAAGACTGATATCCAGAGCAGTGCAAGGTTCCCACACCCATGCCGTGTCCTGAATCCAGAGCACCACCTTCCATCTGATAAGTAGGGTCAGATCCTCGGCTTCCATAAATCAGCAAAGCTCCATGGTAGCCTGCCCTCCTTAAAAAGTTACCACGCACTGCTGGGAAGACATCGAATCCTGACCTCAGCTCTTGGCCAAGGAGGGAAGGCGCTGACATTCAGCGTCTTTCCCTTCCTTTTTTAAAAGCCTTTTCAGTGATGTTTTCAGCACCGTGCTTTGTTGTCGTTCTTTTGGTTTGGGGTTTTTTGTTTGTTTGTTTTGTTTTATGCTGCGTTTTTTATCAGTTATTATGGATGGAGGACGGCATGTAGTCACAGAGCGGTAAGAAAAGAGAGCTGTGGTCTTACAGCTTGAAGCCTTTTAGGTCACTCTTAAAAGCTGACTTTGTTCCTAATGTGTACTTTCTGAAAGAGGGCAAGGGACAATTTTCTTTCAATCGCAGAGAAAGACCTAATAATTTGATCATCTGCACAAGTGTAAAAAAAAGGCAGTTCAGGTCTATTTAGGGGGGTTTCTATCATATCAGATCCTGGATCTTGGCTGGTGTTTTTGATTGACCTTGTGGTCAGTAAATGACTCGGCATTGCATTGTGCTGCTGGCATGCTCAGGAAGGATTTGGAGTCCTATCTGGTTTCCAGGGCAGTGTCATGGCAATGCAGGGACATCTTGTATCATCCCAGACTCAACTGTCCTCTGACACAGGAGGTTAGCAAATCGATCCGTGACTGGAAAAACACTGTCATTTACATTTCTCCCAGGAAACATCAGGAGAACCGGCACAGAGGATCCCCACCTCCAAAACACCAGCATCCCATATTCTGTGTGTTTTCACGTGTGGCAAAAGGACTGCAGTGAATCCACTCCCCTCCGGATACACTGTCTTTAGCACACCGCTGCCTCCCAGACCCAACACTAGGAATCACAATTCAGTTCCAAAGAGATTGGGGGCCGTGATTTCTTAAAGCCTGGCACTGTCCAGGAAAAGTACAGGTATTATAAAGGGGGAACTGTGAATTACAAATACAGAAAAATTGTTCCAATTACCAAAAAAAGCCAAATTTGACTCCAAGCTTAACTTCAGCCCCATCGTTCCTGGGAGCAATTTTGAGTATCACTAGCTGAGCATGAAGCTACCCCTTCTGATTGCATAAAATCCTCAGCGCAAAATTGAGGGCTGGCTTGAGCTTTGTTAAACCTTAGATCCTTTCTGTTCAGGTGAGAGCAGAGCCATGGGCCACAAAGAAGAAACAGGGGAAAGGTGAATACAACATCATTCTTGCACACGCCCATCAAGAAACAGCAGTGAGCTGTATGGTTCCTTTACTCTGCAGTCAGTTAACAGGTTCTGCTTGGTCCCTCTCCTTCCTCAGCAGCTGACACTCCTACAGCTTGAAGTGTTCTATCCTTTAGCCCAAGAACAAACACAGCATGGGTGACAGCAGAGCAAATGCCTCCTAAGCTGCCAATATACATAAAACCCTGGGCTGGAGGAACTGAGACAGGCGGAGCTCAGTCTCCATGACCCATTTGTGTCCTCTAGGCTGAGAATGCCATCAAGATCGCTAATCATGCTGGGGAGGACTTTCCGTCCCGCATCAGAGTCAGATTTAATGGCCTCTAGATTAGAGTTTCCATACCCTCTCAGCCAGCCAGTCTTCCACAAGCCAGACATTTCTTTCTTATTTCCACAAGTCAGCAGACTCTTGACTACTGGCTAAACAAGGGCCACTGGTTTTATAGCCAAGTGAGGGATTCCGAAATCTGTTTTAATAGCTCAGCCGAGTGGCACTCACTGATGTAGGGAATCTTTGAGAAGTCTGCTTCCCTCCTTGCAGTAAGCAGTAGCTCTATGGCGAGATGTGTCTTGGGAAATACAATGGACATAAGGGCCTGATCTATATAATGAGCCATTGACAGGAGTTAGTTCAGGCCAAGACCTTGAAAGCTTGCAAATAATGATGCATGACCGGGAAACCCTGCAAAGAGCCAATGTAGCACCTTAAAAAAATAAAGAGAGAGAGAGAGACAATGGAAGCCGATGCAAAATTAGAGCTGTGTGAATAATAGATAGTCTGATTCGTTGGCAATTCTGATTTGTGTCGACCTGAAAAAAAAAAAAGTTTTGAAATCTTGGGTGAATTGAAAAGTTGAAAAAAAATTGTTGCACGTCAAATGAAATATTTTGTTTCAGTTTTGATCATTTAAAAAGAGTTTTGATCACTTTTTAAAATAAATGAGAGAGCATTTTAAAAAGCGAAGTCATTTTGAACCCAAAAAACCTAAAGACTTTGTTCTGAAAATGTCAAAACGAAAGGAAACATTTTGACTTCTGACATTTCAGGACTTGTTTCGGCACCAATCTTTTGGCAAAAATCAATATCACTTTGCAAAATGCTGCTGAATCTACATTCCTCTCCAAAGACGTTTCAGATGAAAAATGTTGCCCTGCTCTACACAAAATACAAGCCTGTCAGAAAAGTCCACAGCAAAAGCCACTTAGCAAACCGAGAGACTGTCAGTGTGGAGAAAAAGGCTCCCTGTTTAGTGAACTAGGAAATTAGTTGCTCTGATCACACAAGCTTTGAAACTTCTCTTTGCTGGTAAACTTCCGGGGTGCGTGAAAACGGCAGCCAGCCTGTCTTGTGTGTGCCACGCATGTGACTGGGCAGTGGCAGGGTTGCCACCCTCCAGGCTTGTCCTGGAGTCTCCAGGAATTAAAGATTAATCTTTAAAGATTATATCGTGTGATGAAACTTCCTGCAATACATCCAACCAAAACTGGTCTGTCGTTTAATGGAATAGTTAACTGAGTACTTGGGATGATAAAACCTAAACTGAAAAAAACCCTAAATTGAGTGGGAGAAGCTGATGCGAAGGGAAACTAACCCTCCCTTCCTTCTATTGTCAAACTGTCTTTGACTCTCTTTGCTGGCTGCAGATGTCTATTGCACCAAAGGAACCTAGCAAAGCACAGCAAAAATTACCTTCACTTGCACAGATGTCATGTCAGCTATCCTGACTGGCAGTAGGAAGGATGGTTCCGAGGTATTTTAGATAAGTATTCAATGCTTTTATGCGTTGTCCCTTTTTCGATTTCTCCTTGTCCACCATATTTGAATGGAATAAACAGCAAGGGGATGTCTTCTCCCCCAAATGCTCCTAACTGTAGCTTTCAAACTCCGGAAGGCCTGGAGACTGAATATATAATAATTACGATGATTTATTATTTATATTACGATAGCAGCTTGGAGTCCCAGTCATGGCCCAGGACGCCAGTGGTGCTGGACAAATGCAAAACAAAGGCAGTCCCTGCCCCAAAGAGTTCACGGGTGAGGTAATGCAGAATCTCCAGACACCGAGACAAAGCATAAAACAGAAGAAATCAGAGGTCTCAAAGGTGATAGCTCCCGAATGATCCAAAAAAAATTCTCAAGAATAAACTAACCATGCAAAGGCCCCCACTGATGCCATGGCACTGTCGGGAGTTCTGATCATAGGTGCTGGAACTAAGGAAACGTGGTTTCCATTTTATTCAGGGTTTACAGTTTGGGTCAATGGCTCTCAGCATCCCCACTATAAAACCTGTTCCAGCCCTCCTGGCTCGGAGATATATAAGGCCTCTTGCTGGAAAATACTGTAGCCTCTTTATATAGCAAAAAACAACGAGAGTCCTGTGGCACCTTATAGACTAACAGATTTTCTTTGGCATAAGCTTTCGTGGGCTATAATCTGCTTCGTCAGATGCTGTACACAGACTAACACAGCTACCCCTCTGGAAATTCCTCTTTATATAAAGACTCTCCCCTCAGGAAAAACAGGCTTTTCTTCCCGCAAATAAAAAAGCATTTAAATCACATTTACAGCCCAACCCATAAACCAGTCTGTATTATAAGGAAGGAGCTGACTGCTTCCCACGTTGTGTATTAAGCATCGTGTTTGTTTCCTTGTAACTGGAGCCCCTGTTCAGTTTTCGCTACCATCTGTGACTCATGTGGTATCAATAATAATCCCTGAGGTTTCTATAGCGCCTGTCAGCACAGGTGTCTGTAATTCTCTGGGTGAGTCACTGCCCAATGGGAGACCACACCTAAACGCTGCAGAAATTGGCAATGGAGGCGCAGCAGGGAGTGTTCCTCCCTCTGAGCTACACCTAGCACTTGAGGGCTGTGAGTCCCAGTTTGCACTGACATCAAGCTAGAGTGCGAGAAAGAGCGTCAAAGCTGCAGTAGCACAGGGGGCTGGGAGCAGCGGCCCAGGCTTGTCCCCCATTAAGGATACAATGGTTGTATTCTTTATGTCCTCAATGGCTCATCAGTTTACTCCCTGGAACCATATCACCTGGCAAATTCCTAAACATTAAGGAGACAATGGTTGTCCACACCCTCCGTCTAAGACATTTCTCCAGAAGGACACAAGTTAAAGTATGGCTATAACATCAAATTCTTAACTTCTAATCACAATAGAATACCTAGACATAAACTATATAATCATTCCCAGCAAATTACTACCTTTCTATTGATACCAAACATGACATAGTTCCTATGGATCATAGCATTTATGAGATATCCATAAAAAATAATATCATAAATGCTTCCCTAAATCCAGACAGCATCACACACAGGGCTCTGCCCTGCCAAGGTCCCTGTCCCCCTTTGCCCCACTGTACACAGAGGGTGCTCCCCCCCCCCCGCCACCGTGGACCTGCCCAAGGTCCCACTAGCCCCACAAAGTCGACCTAGAGCATCCAGTGTGGACGCTCTAGGTCGACTTTGTAAGTTCCCCTTTAAGTCGACTGTAATTGTAAGTGTAGACGCACTAAGTCGACTTAAAGTCAACTTAGTTAAGTCGACTTAGTTAAAAGTCGACTTAAAAGTGCAAGTGTAGACATAGCCTTTAAGAGGAGCAAGATCCAGTCCACCTGTGACTCACTACTTGCAGCCCCACCGGGCTTCAGGTAAGGCACCAGGGCCATATAAAGAGGGGAGAGAAAACTGTGCAGGGTGCAGTGATTGATGGTTTCTCTCTCAGACATGCGTCAGGTTAGCCTGTCCTAACTCAGAGACTTTGAGGGCTTTGATTTGGGAGTGCTGAACGAGGGACCTCTGGTGAAGACATTATGAAGTGATTATTAGAATTTCTCCTTCTCCTTTCACAGGCACATACAATTTTGTGAGTATGTATCTGTCGGCTTCTCCCAGCTGAGACCTGTTAAAGCTGAATTTTTTTGCCATGCCAATAGAGGAAAATGGAGGTAGGCCACATCTGCAGTGCCACCCTAGACCACAAGAGAGCATGCGTTGACAGCCCATGCTTTTACTTCCCAGTTCAGGCATCTGAAATTCTACAATTCCCTGATGATCAATTCCAAATTGGACTCCAGCTAAAAATATCAAGTCTCTGGCAACTTTAATGCACAGCTGGAGGGAAGACGCTTGGGAAATATAACTACAAAATAGGATGAGAAGTGTTCATCCCTAGGACAATGAGATTTAACATTTCAAATTCCCTTAACTGAATCAGAGAAACTAGAGATGGAAAAGACCCATTATTTTTTTCCAGAACATCACCCAGAGATGGATTGTAATTTATGATATTCTTGCTAGCATGTTGTCCAATTAGTTTAAAAATCCCACGCATGAGGGGTTCAACCACTTCCCTTAGAGACTATCCCATACCCTGATACCTCTCTGTCACAATTTTTCTGGTACTGAACTAATATTTTTGTAATGCCATCCCATTCCTTGTAGTGAAGGCTCCGCTTTCATACACACTCTCTAAAAATGTCTTTCCCTCCTTTGGGTTCACACCCATTGGATGTGACATGTTAACATTTCCCAAGCATCTTAACTAATTTTGTTGCTCTCCATCCAACTCACTCTAATTTGTGTCAATACCTGTCTGGTAATACGATGCCCAGCAACACTGAACACAATATTCTAGGCACAGCCTCATCAAGTCCATATAGAGAGCAATCACCTCTCTCCTCCAGAACACCTTAGATGTGCATCCTCAAAATTCCACTGGCCTTTTTTGTAGCCATTTCACACTGCAAACACAATTAATCTGCTGTCAGCTGTGTACACTAAACAATCACTTTTACTGTAAACTCTTCTGGGACTTTGTCTTCATACTTGTTTGCAGAGCACCAACAGGGTGCTACATGCATAATAAATCAAATAAACGAAAACAACGCATCGCTTGGCTACATTTCTCTCATCATTTCTGCTTCTTAGCTTTCTCCCTGTCACTAGCCTGACCAGATTATTTTTCCCTGGCTCTTTCAGATGCATGTTCCCTAGCTGAATCTGATTCTTTAAGTGTGATTTGCTTTAACACAAAAGTTATTGCCCCCAGCTCTGCATAAATCTATTCAGAATCTCAGATAATTTGTTGAGGGAAGCTAAAGATAGAAAATAATCAATAGTTGGCAGAGCTAAGGACAATAAGAAGTTGTCCTTAGCTTTATCAGCTAGGAACAAAATAAATTTTTGCAATGATATATAGATGAATATGGTATGTATTAAGATCTCAAAAATAGTTGTCAATGGGGAAATCATCACTGGAGTGTTTCTAGAGGGATTTTATAGGGATCATTACCATTCAACATTTTTATCCATGATCTGTAAATAGCTGTTTTAAAAAATCATTGCCAACAACATTTGCAGAAGACACAAAGATTAGCAGAGGTAAATAAGGAGGACATGGCACAGTGCCTAGCACAGTGGCATTCTCATTCACAACTAAGGGCTTGTCTACACTAAATATGCTGCATTGATCCCCACAGATCAATGCAGCGGGATTGATTGAGCAGCCAGTGTAGACCCGCTCAATTGATCCCAGAAGTGCTATCCCGTTGACTCAGGAACTCCATCCCTTCCAAGTGGAGTCACGCTGCTTCAACAGGAGAGCAGCATTTCAAGCTGACACAGCCGAGTAAAGACCCTGCAGTGACAGTAACTAAGATGGCAGGAGATACGCATTTTGTGGCACGCAGATTGCAGATTGCGTGTGCCTGGTGACTTACCCCGCAGAATAGACTAGGCCTTGGGCTCTTAAATCCTTTGTTAACACAAATAATAAACAATCATGTCGTACAGGATGATCTGTATTGCTTGGCAAAATGGGCCTATTCAACAATGTGTTTTGATTCAGCCAAATACAGAGTTTTATGTCTAGGAACAAGGAATGTAGGCAATACCCACAGAATGGGGAACTCACTCCTGGAAAGCAGTGACTCTGAAAAGGATTTAGAGGTCATAATGGATGAGCAACTGAATGTGAGCTCCCAATCTGATTCTGAGGCAAAAAGAGCTAATAGCATCTCTGGATGTTCAGAAGAGGGAGTACTGACTCATAGCTGGGAAGCGATTATTTTTTGCTGCATACGTCATTGGTGAGAACAGTACTGGAAAACTGCATCTAATTCTCCCATCCACATTTTAAAAGAACATTGAAAAACTGCAGAGTGTGCACAAATGAGTTAGAAAAATGATTCCAGGGCTGGAGAAAATGCTTTACAATGAGAGCCTTAAAGAGCTCAGGTGGTTAGCTTGTCAGAAACAAACAAACAAACAAAAAGGGGTTGTGACTTGATTATAGAATGTGATGAAAGTGGGAGTTTTCTGTAATATTTTTATGAACGATGTGCATCGCAATGACGAATTTGACTTGGTATTGTTACCTACTAGATGCAGAAGGGTTAAAATTCCAAAGCCAAAGCAGAAAACACGAGGTATTTGTGTTGGCTGGAACCAACACATATGAATGAGGATCCAGAAAAACAATGGGAACTCCATTGTCTAAAAGAGTGGTTCCAACCTTTTCAATAACACAACACACTTTAATGAGACAATTACACGGCACACCCACTTTTTTCAGCTGAATTGATTGCTCATAAATGTCACATTTACTAAGGTTACCATCTTACTAGAGAGGTTTACAAAATAGTGCATACAACAAGCCAAAAAAGGATCAAATGCATTAACATTTCAAATCCACTGGGAAAAAAAATACATGTCATCTCAATTTAGCCTTTTGGGCCCCTGCGTTTAGAATGTTCACATTTTAGAATTGAAAGACCGACACCTCGCTTTTAATTTGATGATTAATTTTCACAAGTTTTATGAGTTGTAATTTTGATTGGATAGAATATTGTTTAAGATGAAACAATGTTTGTTTTACATTGATTTTCATGACCTTTGTACAAAATTTCATGGCCCACTTGGACACTTCTCACGGCACACCAGTTGAAAACCACTGGTTTAAAAGGCTGATACTTAACAAGAGGAGGATCTATACAGTGGAAAGTCAACTCAGCTTGACTTTGCAGCAGGAGCAGGAGGACAATGGACATGAGAGGATGAGAGGCTATGATAAGAACTGGGCTCGCAGAGAGACAGTGGGTGTTCCCTGGGACTGACAAAGGGACAGAGCAGAGCCAAGGTGGATTCTACAGTAGCGTGGCTGGGTGGAGGCGTGGCTGTGACCAGTCTGAACTCTCGTTTGAATCTTTGCTTTTCTATGCTAATCTAAGCAGTCCCCAATGTTGTATCACATGTGAATATTAAGATGTAGGCTGTTCTGAAAAGACTGTCTGGTGGTAATTGCAAATACTTGCAGAAATATATTGATCCCCAATTCCCTGAAGGGGTAAAAGTCCCAGAGGCCTACCATTTTGAAAAATGTGGCCCCTTTGGGGCCTGGCACACTAAAGAGATACTCCCAGGGCTGGTGAAAGACTGGGACATAGCACAGTGCCTGCAGCTCAGTGACAGTGTATAAGTACCTTCATGGGGAGAAAATACCAGGCACTGAAGGGTTCTTTAATCTAGCAGAGAAAGGCATAACAGAAACCAATGGCTGGATGCTCAACCCAGACAAAATCATACTGAAAATCAAGCACATTTTTTTAAGAGAGTGTTTAGCCACTGGAACAAATCACCAAGGGAAGTGATGATGATGATGGATGCTCCATCACTCAATATCTGTAAGAGTGAATGACTTTTCAGAATATATGCATTAGCCAAACACAAATTGCTGGACTCAATACAGGGGTAACTAAGTAAAATGTAATGGCCTGTGTTATACAGATCGAGCTATAATCCAGTGGGTCCTTTTGCCCTTAAACTCTATGAATCTGGCTAGGAATTAGAAAAGAAAGGTGTATGACAGTATTGTCTCAGCCCCTGCCAGGTGAATGAAGATGAAACACTGCAAACTGTGCAGTCACAGGCTGCACTGGAAGGCAGACCTGGCCATACCCAGCTGGCAAAGGAAACAGGCAAGTCACCCTCCTTTTTCGCATGGAAACAGCAGATCCAGCAAACAATGCAATCCCTGCAGCCTCGCCCTCATTCGTGGCAGAGGATATGTCCTCCCCATTCCCTGCACAGACTGTGGGTCCTGTAAGGCCATGCTCTGAGTTTGTACCAACGAGCAGGACCCAGCTGGGTCCCATCATCCTGCAGATGCCAGCTGGGAACTGTGTGCAGGGAGCTGGGCTGTAACCCTGCCTCCCCCATCCCTGCCTGGCAGGACCTGGAGCAGCTTCCCCAGCCCCAGCTCAGCCCGCAGGTACCAAGGGGTGTGTATGGGGGGAGTACCATAAATGGGAGCACCCCCCCAGAATGCATGTGGGAGAAATGATATCCTTCCCCTCCCAGAAGGTACCACAATGTGTGTGTGGGGGGGCCACATCCTTCCCCTCCCAGAAGGTACCACAATGTGCGTGGGGGGTCACATCCTTCCCCTCCCAGAAGGTACCACAATGTGCGTGGGGGGTCACATCCTTCCCCTCCCAGAAGGTACCACAATGTGTGTGGGGGTCATATCCTTCCCCTCCCAGAAGGTACCACAATGTGTGTGGGGGTCACATCCTTCCCCTCCCAGAAGGTACCACAGTGTGTGTGTGGGGGGGGGGGGCCACATCCTTCCCCTCCCAGAAGATACCACAATGTGTGTGCGCCAGGGTAGGGGGCCGGCCTCATTCCACCCACCCCCGGGAAGGTACCATTTTGCGTGAGGCGGGGATCATCCCCCCCACCCCGAAGATGGCGGGGGGAGAAATCACCCGCTCCCGCGTCTCCCCCCCCAACCAGAGCGTAGAAGCTACCCGCGCGCGAGCGCGACTGAGCCTGCCTCCCAGCTCTGCCCCTAACCCTGCACGTCACTTCCGCCCTGTGAGATGATGTGTTTCCGGGATCCCCGTATCTTCCCGCCCTGAGTCACCCGGGAACGGTTCCTCCAGCTCGGAGCCGGCGCTGCGGTAGGCGGGGTTAGCTGGGCCGGGCTGTGTCCTGTGGGGCCGGGGCTGTGACAGGGGCCGCTCTCGTCGCTGGCGTGTGGCCCGGCCCCGCTAGCGGGGTTCGCCGTAGGGCTGGGCTGGCGCGCAGCCCTGGGTGCCGGTGCTCAGCCTGCCACCTAGAGGCCCCCCCCCCCCCCCCCAGGAAACCCCCACCCCATCCTCTTCCGCCCGCGCAGCCCTTGCCGGGGAGATGCAGAAGATGAAGCGATCGATGAGTGCAGTTGCCTCGGGGGTTGGTCCCGTGTGATGTCTCCACAGAGGCACAGCCTCCTCCCACCCCAACCCCTCTCTCAGCAGGGCTCTCTGCTAGTGCATCACAGCAGCTAAAAATGTAATCCTAATATTTCCTAGTGCTAGTCCCAAATCAAGCTCCAAGAAATAGCTCATCCTTCATCCTCTTCCCCCCGCCCCACCCCTTATGGGTGCAGTAAAGGACTCTGCAGCCTAATTCACATTGCTGGTTTGAAGGTATTTGCAGCTTCACCTATTCTCTGTTTGAGGAACTGTTGCACTAAGAATGTGTTTCTGTATCTACTACACTTAACCAGCCTGTGAACTGCAGTACTTTGCAGTATAATTAAAACAGGTACTTCAGGCATGTTACTCATCTGATTGTAAATGATCTAATTACCCAAATGTCCTAAATGCGTAGCCATGCTAATCGGCACTTACACAACTTTGCAACAGAACTCTATACTTCCTGCTGTAAGCCTTTAGTCAGAGGAATTATTTAGGGTAATGACTAAAACTTGATCAATGCTTTTTGCAGAGTTAGAGAAAGGCTCAAACAATGAGTCCTGTGGCATCTTAAAGACTAACACAATTCTTCGAGCATAAGTGTATCTGATGATGTGGGTTGCAGCCCATGAAAGCATATGCCCGAAGAAATTAGTTAGTCTTTAAGGTGCTACAGACTTGTTGTTTTCACTGTACACAGACTAACACAACTACCTCTCTGAGAAAAGTTCAGTCTGCTGTACTGATGCAGATATGTTCGGGTAAGAGACTGACAGTATCCCAATCAGGGCAACACTTATTTTACTTCATTTTGTAATTGGATATAGGAAGTTCTGATACAAACTAATTTCTCTATTTGGTTTACTGTTTTCAGTTGATTATTGGCAAAGCTGCATAGCTCTGTCATTATGAACTGACATGTCAAAAGCATCTTCAGATATTATTTTACACCATTTGGGGGCATAAAACAGTAAGAGAAGTATGTTGTCTAGTAGTCTGATTCTAGGGTATGGAGCCAAGAATTCCTGAACCCTAATTCTGGCTCTAATACCAATTCCTTTTTCCCCTGTAGTTGCGCCACTTAGCTTCTCTGTGCCTTAGTTTTCCCATCTGTTTATTAAAGATAATACATAGTATGTGAATACTAAACATTGTGACTGATAGCATGGGGGATTATTTGTTGTGTATGTTCTTTTGGACAGACTTCCTGCTAACTAATGTCAGGGGACAGTGACTGTGCCCGAACGAACCCATCCGTGGGCTCTCCATCAGAGAATGAGTTCCTGCCAGATCAGCCAAGGTATGTGTGCACACTGTCCCCTGCCCTTATTGCCAAGGCTCGTGAAGAACTGCAGGAGAAACCTGAATGGAGGCTCCGTGATGTGCAAGCCCTCCGAGACATGGTGTGTAAGGATTATCCTACCCTGGGCACGTGTCTGGACGATGCTTTCTTGTTAAGGTTCCTTAGAGCCAGGAAATTTGATTATGACCGAGCGCTTCAGCTTCTAGTAAACTATCACAGCTGCAGGAGGAGTTGGCCTGAGGTCTTCACTAACTTGAAACCATCTGCAATTAAAGCTGTCCTAGCATCTGGCTTTGTCACTGTGCTGCCTAACTTGGACCCTGAGGGACGTCACGTTGTCTGCATTCGTCCAGGTATTGTAATGTCTAAACTCCCTGATTGGGACAAGATTCATTTTATCTTTGAAATGTTCTCTGACTGTGCCAAGTCTATTTCTTGTTCCTTTGCAGACACCGGTGACGCTTGCAGATTCCATGGCTTTGGTTCCTTTAGAAATCTGAAAAGTTAGCTTGTGAAAGGATTGTCTGTCGTTTGCCTGGTTTAGATCACTTTTTTCCTGTTTTCGCAATAACTGCAGTCAAATAAAACAAAAATATAAAGTGAGTTGATGTGGTTGCCTGATGAGTCGAGAAAAATATGAAAGTGCGGTCAGCTGAGCTAGGAATAGGTCTGCTCTCTTCTAGATCAGGGCTCAGCCCGGGTGCCTGGCACCTAGCTCCACTGTGGAAATGCAGCAGAGGAGTGCCTTATGGCGACCAAAAATAAAACGGCTGGCACCTAGCTGGGAGACAGTTTTGTCCAGGCTTGTTCTAGATGCATGTTTATAATAATTCTTATTGACGACAAGCTGGGGTTCAAAGTGAGACAAAGAGCTTCTGGCCTTCTCTTCTGTCTAGGCTGCTGACATACCAAATCTGCTTTCAGTACTGCTGGGTTTGTTGTAAATTGTTTTCATGTTTTTCTTTCCTGTTTACCTGCTTTCTTTTTTAGATGAAACTATTTCTCTTCTAAACAAACAAGGAGTCCTGGGGCACTTTTAAAGACTAACACATTTATTTATCACATGAGCTTTCATGGGAGAAAATCCCACTTTGTCAGATGCTTGAAGCTTTTGCTGAACTAAACTAACATGGCTACTTCTTTGGAACTATTTCTTTTCCAGTTATCTGTGCTGGGGAAAGTATGGGATTCTTAAGACTACTTCGTTCCTTGAAATAAATTTGAGTTGCCATTGTGGCATCTTGCTTGAGAAAAACTATTGTGAACTGGGACTGTGGGTATTAAAGAATAATATAGGAGTTCGGGAAAATAGATCATCATTTTTTGGCATCTGTATTGTCATCTTATATTTACTTTCCAAATAACTATATGTCTTGTAACCTCAGATAGATGGACACCAAATAATTATCCAATTACCGAGAACATTCGTGCCATATACTTAATGTTAGAAAAACTCATTCAGTCTGAAGAGACCCAAGTGAATGGAATTGTAATCCTTGCAGACTACAAAGGAGTCAGCTTATCTAAGGCATCTCATTTTGGTCCTTTTGTAGCCAAAAAAGTGATCGGAATTCTTCAGGTAAGACCAGAATAGGGTGCGGGAATCTTGTGTACGCTGTAAGCTACTACTTCTGTGTCTAGAGTTCTGCTAATGCTAACAAAAATATTTATATGGTGGCTTTTAAAGTGTGCTTCTGCCATCTAATTTCCCAGCTCTTAACTAGTTCATGCTGGCTGCTAGTGGAACTGTCATTATACTCCCAAGACTACTGCTACATTGGGAACAGGAACTTTTAAGTTGTCAAGACTGCTGCTCATCTGGTAGGGGGTGGATAAGTGAAGTAAGACCAGGGAGAAGAGACCCCCTTGCTGATCTTTGAGTACTAATAACACAGATTACTGTTCAAATAGTCTTTGCTAAAGGAACTTCCAATCTAGATGAGACATAGAACAATTCACACACTGAGCCGTAGGTGACTGACTGCACACATTTCAAGAGGTGCTGCAGAAATTTTGCAAAGTTGGCTTTTGAAAGACTTCCTAGAAGGGTATGTTTTGAGGAAGAATTTCAAGGAGGAAAGAGGTTGAGAAGAGAGAGGCTGCTCCAAGCTTATGGAGGGCAGCATAGAAGGAGGTGCAAAGCAGACACTGAGAAGAGTCTCACAGTATGTTCACAGGAAGGAGCACGGAACAGGAAGTGGATGTGTGAAAACAGAGGCATAAATAGAAGCAGAGGTGTGCAGAGATTGGCTGGTTAAGGAGGATTACCTGGTCTGAGTGGTGGGAGAAGATAATTTTAGTTATAGCACCAGAGGGAGCTGGTAATATACTGTGCGCAAGGTCCTCTTGAATGACTTTTTCTTCTTCCCATGAGCTTCAGTTTAACCTGAGCTGTACATGCTTTTTGGCTGTGTATCTGCTGGAAGAATGGGGAGAGTTCTGTGGAGACAAGAATAGACACTTAATCGCACCTAGCTAATGTTCTGCACCGTTCTTACAAAAGTTTCACAATCTAAACATGATTGGGTTGCAAAGTTCTGTCTGAATCCACAGTTAATTTACACAAGTGAAATGGGTGATATATTTCAGTTGATGAATACAGATCTGAATAAGGTACAGGGAAGTTTGGGTGAGGGACTAGTACGCCAGTTGAAATATGGTGTAAGTTGCATGAGTTCTTACCCATAGCAGATGCTATTTGCACACTTGAAAGCCTGTGGCTGGGGAGAAGACCCAGAACTAATAGAGTTTTTGCTAGCTAGACTTGGGGTGACTTGGCTGATGCATGCAGAGACGCTTGCTTTTGCAAGTCACCAGTCTCTCATTGCCAAGAGCCCCCCAGTTCATTAAACCTTTTACAGAGAAAACCCTTGTGCAGTGAAAGTTTTTGCTCTTCAGCCCAAGCATTGAATGGATTCTCTGTTGAGCCAGAGTTGTTTATTGGATGAGGGATGCATCACTAACTCAATGATCAGACTGTAGTCACTAAAAACACTTTATTGATTCTGCCTGCAGAAAGCCTCTGAGGGAAGCACCATGATTAACCTTATTTTTTAATTTCAACTCATACTGAAGGGCCCTGTGTTCCAATGGCAGCTGATAAAGCAGTCTAATCTCCCTGGTATCCAACAGTGCAGGCCCCTTTATCTTTTGCAGTCAACTTGACCAACTGGTTGGATTTCCAGCTGAACAGTAGTAGTAGTTTTTCTCCTTCTGCTCAAAATACATGAATGTTTTTCAGAATAAAATGGGCTCTGATTTATAATTATTTAAAATGTGGTATTTAAAACATGGGCTGCTCTCTGATCAGTCAGTGTTTTTTATTCCCCAGTGTCTGAGTCCAGGGAAGCCAGCCCTCAGAATCCAGGGTCACTCATTTTCCTGCCCTCAGCATACTGGGGAATCCTGACTGGGACGGAAGTGGCTAACTGATCCGTCCAGTGAAGTAATGTGCTATCCTTTTAACACTGAGACTGTTCCTATCTTAAATTTAAAACTTCACATTTTTTCCAAAGAGGGCTGGGGAGGAAGTAGTGACATAGTCAATGAAAATTTGCTATTGGAGGTACATCTCCGGACCCAAGAGTGCCATCAGGCTGTATGTGGGTGCCAGATTCTCTGATTCTTGCACCCATATTCTCTACCTAATTGCATGGATTTACATTTGAACTGCATGTTGAATTGGCAGTAGTTAGATTGTGTAGTCAGGAACGTTAAATAGAAAAAAGCCGTCCAGTGTTTCTAAACAGCTGTGAAATCTTCTCCCCCAGGATGGTTTTCCAATTAGAATAAAAGCCGTCAACATTATAAATGAACCTCGCATATTCAAAGGAATTTTTGCCATCATCAAGCCTTTTCTGAAGGAAAAGATAGCAAATCGGGTAAGTGACTGTACCTTTTAATGCTGGGCTCAATGACAAGCTCTTTGCTTTACATGAAATGTAAAGAATATTGAAACAGATAAAAAGTTGAGAATGGCACAGTGTCCTTTACTCCAGCTGCCTGTCATCACATCATCCTGTGCTGCTCCTTCCCACCTTTCGTCTTGCTCTGCCATAATGTTATCACGTGAAGCTTGCTGAGGGCTAGGGGAACTGACAGTGGGATTTTTCAGAGCAATAACAGAAGTGGTTGGCTTTCTTTGATAAGGCCAGCGCTAGCCTTTTACTTGATTAAATGCGTGTTTTTAGGACCTGTATTACCGTATGTACAATACAGTAACTTTCTTCTGAAGTTGGGATTATTGAGCCAATAGCACCCTATGCATTAATGTTACGTTTGTTGGAGGAAATCTGAGCTGTCCTTTTTATTCTTCCCCATCCTTTCTCAAAGATCCGGTGTTGTAGTTACTTTCTCACCAGCTAAGCAGGGCTGGGTGCTGTTCCCTCTGCATTTGGTTGAGTCTTCTCTTCCACAGGGCTGAGTGCTGCGTCTCTGCACTCCAAGTCCTTGTGAACGAGTTTAGACTCAAACTGAACTGGAAACCTACTTATTGTGATTAAGATTTACTAGCTGGAGTGCCTAAATAAGGTGAGATTTTCAAAGGGGGTCAGACTGGCTCCTTTTGTTTCCCTGCACCATGTTGTGCATTGTCCTTTGCAAATGAAAATGATGTTGCCTGCAGTTGGACATGCAGAGCCAGAGGCCTCATCTTGAAATGTGCCACTTAGAATTGTTTAAAGAGCAAAATACTCTCCCTAGTTGTCCTGTACTGCTCTCGCTGCAGATTCAAAGTATTTTTATGATGCTGACAAAGTGTCTGATACGTTGTTAACATCTTTGGGGATTTTCCTCCTCAGTTTTTTCTCCATGGTTCGGATTTGAATTCTCTACATCAAAACCTTCCACAAAGGATCCTTCCTGAAGAGTATGGCGGGACTGCAGGGAAACTGGACATTACTGCCTGGAACGAGTTGCTGCTCGCCTCTGAAGAGGATTTTCTGCAAGACTTCTCTCAGCTGGTTCTCCCAAGTGACGGCTTACCATCTGAAGCTCTAGTGAGTGGGGATGCTGAGGAGAAGCAGAGCGAGGAGCCTCTGCGAGGCATGAAACCTCAACTCTATTACTGTTATTAACAGAGCAAGCTTCCTTGTACTGTCAGTCTAACAGCCCTCTCCTGTTCTGAAAGGAATAAGAACACAGCAGGGTTATGAACTCTGCCTTACTCTGTGAGTAAACTGCTGCGGCACTTTACACCATGGAACCAAAGCGAGTCGAAGTGGGTGTGATGGGGGCAAGGCAGAGTTCTCTTTGGAACCTAGGCAGAAGACGACACAATTCCCAACTTCCTCAAGCGTTTCGCATCATTAATCCCGGTGTGATCTAGCAAATTCCTCTTAGATGTAGCGAGAGAAAAATGTCTCAGAAGAGTGAATCTGGCAATGCCTCTCTCAGGGTAAGAGTGGAAGAAAAGACCCCCTAGTTTGGCAAAAAAATCATCACTGTGCCCTGCAAAGTGAAGCTGTCAATGGAAATTTGTCTAATTTGCAGTCCTGGACCTAATCCGTAGTCCTCTTTGGGCAGTAGCACGTTCCAGGAGTATCGGAATGAGTATGGGAGTTTCTCCCTGATATTTTGCACTCTCTGCATGTGTGGAATTTCTAACAGATTTGCCCTGCGCATTAGAAAGAAAAGAGTAGCTATTTCAAAACATCGTGTAATCATATACAAATTCCACCTCCAGAAGACTGAGCCTTTCAAATCATGTATGTGTAGCTTTCTTCCAGTAAGATGCAACTTTGAATATTGACAACAATCTAGGCCCCGCTTAGATGGAGTGAGGTCATTCACTCATATTCAGCACATCTCAGATATAATCAGTTGCTCTCTCCTTCAGCTGGTTGCTTTGAGGCCCTGCCTTCTCAGTCTTCTTTAATGGAATCTACGAGGAACGATTTGTAGCAGGTAGCATTTATAAAGTAAGAGAAAGCAAGGTAGTTCTTGAGCTACGTTACTGTGGATAGAATCTGAGTCTTCGTAAAACAAATGGAGACGCTATTTTAAAAGAATGTTCTCAGATTTGTTATGTTGCAGTTTTGTTCTCTGCTCATCTTTGTCCTAGTTTAAGTAACACTTGCTGTGTGTCATCCTCTCTGGATGGCGGCTGCTTCTGTAAAGTTCACATTGTGGTCACTTTTTGTAGGGCGTAAGCCTAGGTTGAGTGTTTCAGTGCTTTAGATCCTTCATTCTAATGTCAAATGAGGTTCAGATGTCCTGCTTCGTTGTAGGCTATCCCCCAAGTTCTTTCTGTCATGTTACTGAATTTTAAATGAACTTTGAGCACATTATCTTTGCACACATTATGCACTATATAAATAGTGAAAAGGTAAAAGCTTCCTATGACCAAGAAAGCACACCCAATTATTTCAAAGGGTATGTCACTGGACAAGAATACTTATTATAATCAGCCGACTCATTGTTATAGCACCTTTTAAATGGCTGGAATTTCTTTGTGGGAGGAAGGAGAATGGGTCAGAGGATAAATCTGTTAAGTGCCAGGTTGGAAACAGGGACAGTTTATCATACTGTAAATATGAAATACATGATCTCAAGGAGCTGGCCCATCCTTTTCTCCGAGTGCCAAATTGTGCTTGTTTGAATGTTTTCCTAGATGACACCATAGCATGACTTTGTTGCCAAAAAGAGGTTGGGAAGGGATGGATTGGGGAATCATAGCTCCTTGGCTTGGCAGAATGCTAGCGCTTTCAAGCAACAGAAGAGTGGGATTGGATTTTGAAAGAAATAAAGTATAAAGCTTTTCCAGTTTAGCAGTTCATTGCTCCAGTGTGGGTAAGCCGTTCAAAGGATATGAACAGAGACTTTAGCAGACACTTCCATGGTGGGGTAGGATGCTGGCGAGCTGGCAGGAATCTACTGAGAGCGAATAGAGCTTTCTCCTTTCCTTCCCCTTTTTAGGTATGAAAGGTAGCGGGAGACTGTCCTACCTCTAATGGCAATGGATGACAGCGCCTGCCCCTTTTTATACTAGTCTTAATTTTCACGGGAAAAAGTATTTTAGGTGGAAAATAGTCATTAACAATCTGTTAATCCCCCAAGTTTTCTGCAAACATGTTAGAAATGCAGTGCTGACCAGCATCTCTTCAAACTTTCAAACCTACCGTGTAGTGCTTGACCTTCACGTTGCTTTACTGTGGAAATTGATCTAGGTGAATGTGGCATTGCTTAACACCATTATTGACAACCTACGCTATCTATCTAAATTAACTGCCAAAACTGCGTTGGGGTGCTTTGAGTGAATGCCTACTACTATTTCCCTCTAACATGGAAAAACCCTCAAACTTCAGGATATTTATATCTGAATGGGATACATAAGCAGATTTTTTTCTTCCTTCCTCTTTCATGGTTGGGGGGTTTTCCCCTTTAATGGCTACAGCTACACTGCACACTCCCTTTGGTAGCATCATGAATATACTGCCTGGCCCGTAGCACGGGTTTAGATACAGCACACAGGAAGGACATTCCATACCATCCTCTCTACACGGCTATTTTTAGCAGCCTGGTTTCCTGCTGCTAAGGTCTTTCCCTGTGGTAGAGGGGTGCCAGAGCCTCCCCCTGACACGTGCAGTCACCCACCAGAATGGATACCACCTTTGTACAGTGTAGCCCTAGCCTATGAAGAGCTGCTCTGATCCAGTTAGATATCTGCTGAAGGGGGACAGCTTCATCTTCAAAAATTTCTTTAAAAGGAGTGGTAAATGGGAAGTCTTTAGCACAGAAGGTAATGCCTGATTTTTTTCAATGCTTGTGAACCCTGGCATGCCTTAAAATGTGGTAACTAAACCAGATTTGAGTTTTGACCTCAAACCAAGGTCTGTCTTGGAGGAAAAATTGAGTTTGTTGTACTTTATCCTTAAATACAATAGCTTGGGTTATCTTGTAGATGGGGACTTACATTTCCCCCTCTGCACACCCTTTGTTTTGGAGTTAGTTACCATAAAGACTCTGGATTCTGAGTCTAGCTTTTAAATTCATTACAGCTCTGTCATCCGTTAGTACAAGACAAGGCCAGGACTTCATCCATTAGTCAGCTGTAACCTTTCCTAATTCCCTCCTGGCAGGAGATGCACTGCTTGTCTTCCTAGAGAAAGTATAGTTCCTCTTCAGAATTTTGCAGCTTAACAGATGGCAGCTGTTTATGTTGCTGCCTAAACTATTTTAAAAACAGCTTTATAGGAAACTTTAGTTATCAAACCCTTTAGTGACAGGTAGTCCTTTTGTCTCAGGGTGATGGCATTTGAAAGCCAATTGGGTAGGTTATTTAACAGGCCCATGCACGCATCTAGTGATGCTGTATCTTTAAAGTAGGAAGGAAGGAAAAGAGAGTTAGCTCAAAAAAATCCTTTTCTGTATTAAAATTAAATGTGGCTGCTTCAACTACACATTTGTAAAAATCAATTCTAGGGGAGGCTGGCTAATCTTGCAAGTAACACTTTTGGTTAGGCAATAATTTGAAGGAAGCTGTTCAAACTGTCTTGGGCAACCTTGACTATCATGTGTAGCAGGATAAAGGTTAACTGCATACTGTAAATAAAATACTTGAATTTATACTATGGCAAATAGGTATTATAAATACTGAGGTCTTTTTCAGGGAATGGGTGAGGGGTTTTGGCACAAGTCCCATAATACATGATTGTTCAAATAATTATTTTACTTGTTTTAAATGGGCATAAAGGTGTTGGGTTCAATGTACATGGTTCTTTTGATAAAATGTTTATTTTTATATTGCATTTTATAAAATGGAGTGGTCAAAATGTGTAATTTTATGCATGACTGGGTATTAAATAATTCTACTATAAATAGTTTCTAGTTTATTTTAAGTATGTATATATAACACCCATTTAAATGTCATTGAATTACTCCTAAAAGTGCAACTTAAATCTTATTTCCCCCTAGTGAATTGGACTCCTTTTTTTCCCAAAAGGCATATATAGAAGTGGTCTTGCATTTGTATTTGTTGTACCAATTAAATTCCAGAGTCCTACTCCAGGGGGAGATTGGAAACCTTAATTCTTCCCATACACTGACAGAGATTAATGCTTCAAGCAAGATGTGTATGATTACACATGAAGTTTGAGTGATCAAAAAAAGTGCTGTCAACTTGAATGTTAAAGGTTGCTGTGTTAGGATAATTGAAATTCCATTGGGCTGTTCTAATTTAAAAAAAACAATCCCTTGGAATCATCTTAGATGAAAGTATATGACTTGAATCTGCTGAGAGGCAAGGAGACATGTCTATTCCAACCCAATAAACAAAGCATAGTCAAAAGTACCTTTACTAGTAGATAAATACTCACCAGTAGGCAGCTGTTGGGCAACTCTTGAATTGACTTGATTACTGGGCAGAATTTCAAATGAACCATTGTAACCTAATACCTACTACTATGTTAAATAGTAATGTAGTCCTAGCTTCTCAGAGAGCCTCTTAATGTATTGATAATGGTACTTTAGCAGTGGCTGTTGGATAGAAGACATTGGGTAGCTTTTCCATCCTTCTACTCTCCTTCCTAACCAGCATACAGTTGTGTGGACCATTCTTTGTTCTAATACTTACTCACATCACCACCTGCCCAAATTAAGATTCCTTAGCCACAGCAGGAAACTGACCTGCTGAGAAACTTCAACATGCTCTTAACACTGAGCTGTCACTTCAAGTGTGTGCAGTAATACACTTGGATACCTACCTCCTAGCATATTCACTCATGTCTAGTACTATTTAACTTTAGTGGTGTAATAGTGTGCAGTGAAAAGAGATGTCAGTCAAATTTGCAATGTTAAGTGTGCTCATCAGACTCACCAGGCACCATAAGACTCAGCAGAGGACTGGTATGAGTGGGTAATCACCATGTTTGACTAGAATGGAAATTAAGTCAGGTGAGGACTTGAGCCATAAACTTCTAGGGATCACATCCTGTCACATGAGTAACTCCAGCAGCTGTATTGGCTATCCTTTAATTCAAAATACCAAGGGAGATTAGGAGCTTGCTGCCCCAATCCATGCACCTGCTTGGAATTGAGAAAGTTTGATAGAGGCTTTGAACAGTTAATCTGTATTTTATTCAAATGAGTTCATAGTGCAAATATTGACAATTGCATGTGTTCATACAGTCATGGGGGAATTAATGGAAAAAAACTAGTTTTCCCAGTATAATTTTAATCTGACATAACTAAGATAAATCAGGTACTTGTTAAATCAAAGTTAAAATATTTGGCAACATACTAAATCAAGCACAGTTTCCATAACATTTGCCACCTACAAATCTAAGTCTATTGTTCCGGGAACAGGAATTAGCGTTAACAGCTGCACATCTTCAAGATATTGGTTTTATAGTGAATGGAGAAAGTTCTGCCTGCAACCAGGAAGGACCTAAAAGAGGTCCTTTTGCAATGGAATGTAGAAACTTGGGCAGCATGGCTTACACTTCCACGTACTAAAGCATTAGTCCAACAGTGCATTATGGCAAACAGCTTATTCTTTATATTACATAACTTCGTATGTCTTCAATATTGTGTTAGGGTTAATGGATACAGCAGGTGTTTTTCTTCTGTGTTGTAATACCACTAAAGCTGGAGGAGATCTTAATAAGCTAACCTCAAGTACAGGATAAAATAAAATGGTATTAAAATTAATACAGTTTAGATACCGCATCAAGCATTACACAATCAGCAGTTTCTAGCCACCTGCATATAACATGAAAAGATGCATTTGCCGTAGTTTCATAACTGAAGCAACACGTTTTGGCTGTCAGCAAAGAAACTGTGGGTGTCATACTCTCAGACAAGCCCACACGTTTAACTGAAGTCCCGATTGGTAAAGATAAGAGGAAGTACGAGGCTAAAGACATAGAGAAGGAGGCAGACCCAGCTTGAGGCGATCTTCACCCACACGGCTGGCCACGTGCTTGTCATAGTTTTGAAGTCTGCATCAGGGCTGTAACGGTGGGAAAGAATTGTTAATGACAATCTATTTTTTCTAAAGGTGCAGCATCGTCAGGAACACATCATTTCCAGAAAGGCTCCTTGTCTTATGAGTGAAGACAACTGTAAAGTCATTCTTACAGAACTTAACAGCATCCTGCCACCTGCCTCAATAGGTCCTACCTTAAGCAAGTTGATGTACCACCACCCCGCTTGAAAGAGATCCCCACAGCCCGTGATTAATCCACTTCAGTTCTTTATTTCAGGCAGCTTCTCCGTATACTCTTTCCTTATTTAATACAGCACCCACAGAAGCAGTAAATGGGAAAATATAGGACCACCCCATGTAGGTCAACCAATCACAAGAAAGGGCAATAAACAGGTGGGCGGGGGGAGGACTCAAGATGGATGGTCTCAATAGCCCTGGAGGAACCCACACCACACACCTGGCTTCCATATCTGTCAAGAACTAGCGGGTGCAGCGTTCACCCACCTCCATAAATACACCGTTTAAAAAGTTACAGCCACCATGTTCCTACCTGTACCAGTTAGTGAGTGTCATCATGATGTAGAGAGAGGCAAGAAGCAACATGAAGTGAAAGAAAGCATAACTGTACTGAACCGCTCCCTTCTCATTGTCCGTGACCCGCCGAGCTTCTCCATCTTCCACAGATACACCATCGGTTCCCACAGTGTCATCCAGGATGGCACTGTCACTCCCAGACAAAGTCAGCTTGTTCACCTGGCTGTTACTGGAAGAGCGGATGCTGCAAAGTTGCCCAAAAGAGAAGTTAAAAATCACACTGCAGAACACAGGATTTGGGTTTCACTAGTGAATACAGCTACTGGTCAAACCTTTTACTTCCCACAGCGTGTTGCAATTGACAGTGAAATTGTTTACCCCTTTGGAAAAAGGAGCGTTCCTGAGGAGACCTATTTCCATTCACGTTATATACCAAAGACCCAATCTCTAAAGAAGGGATATATTCCCTCCTCCAGAGGAACCCGATGCTGCTGTATCACCTGTGGTGGTGGTATCACACCAGAAACTCCTACCCTCTGCTAGATCTGGAAACTCAGGACTCAATTCCAGTTTCTATCAGTGGAAGCAGGGTGTGGCTTCTGGACTTCCAGTCCAGGTAAACCTCTCTCTTCCTTCCTGTGTGTTAGGTTTTTTAGTATTACGATTTGGAGATCAGATCAGAAACAACTCTTACTATTTACCTACTGATTAAGCAACATCCTTCTCCCCACTTCACGCTGTTATGTCCTATTTAAGCTTAAGACTTCAACGAACAAAGACCAGGGCTGGTGAAGCCTCTACCCACCTTGCCGGTTTACTAGTCTGCCATATTTTTATTTGCCCACATCAAGCTAAACGGAACCCTGTGCTAGCCAGATAGATTTCATTCACAAACCCAGTCTCCAAAAAAGGAAGGCCAGAGCTGCCTTGCTTCTGCTTTGAGTGACTCCGTTCTTACCTTGAATACAAGAGACAAAGAACAAAGATACCGAGTCCAACAAAACTCTGGGCATCCCACCACTGCAAAGACTTTGGTGGTGGCACAGTAGCAGAGACGACAGTTGCATTAGCTGGAGCTATTGTGGGTGCAGTTATCTGTGTGATGATGTTCAACAAACTTGGATTGCAGCTCCTCTCTAGAAGAGGGTTCCGAAAAGAGATAACAAGCACAAGCGTCTTACTAAAAAGTCATGCCTTTCATCTTTTGTCACCCAGCTTGGCAGAGTTCCTGCTGGACCTCGGATTGCTCTTGGAATTCCCAGTAGTGCGAGTGGCAAGAAGTCTTTTCCCACCTGCACTGGATTACTTGGGGGATTCCAAGCAGGCCACTTTGTCAGATCTTTGCACAGATACCATCCTTCCCACATTCCGCTCCCCCCACTGCTTGGGTCTCAACATGCTCACTAGACAGGAGTGCGCAGAACACAGCATGCAAGACGAGGCTAGACAGAATTAACTCCAGTCAGACCTTGTCACGATCAACCAGGTCTTTGTGACTTCCAGAACAGATTGTTGCAATATGCCTCCCACAAAAAAGACTACCCTTGAAAGCCGATGAGAAGCTGAATATGGCCACCTGACTGTGCAGCAATTCTATAGTGTGACTAAGCACATATTGCGTGGATTCTCAAAGGCATCATTTGACCACCAATCCCATGTTTTCATTTTAACAATGGAATTACATTACTATCAAGGCAAATGAATGCTTACCAGGCTCATTAGACATAGCTGACCAAGTGAGATACATTGTGTAGAGAGTAATAATAGAGGACTGGAGGAGGCCAGAGTTAGGTTGATATTCCTGTTTAAAGACAAAATGCCACCCAGAGTCAAAAAATCAATTTCAGATAGACAAACTAGCTAATTGCTACAGATCTGCTTGTCACCTAGTAACCATTAAAAGTCTTGCCTGTGAGTATTCTGGGACTGAAAAAATTTGCCATAACTGTTTAGGGCCATGTATGACATACCACAGCAAATAATTCAGGGGTGAGAATTGCACTGGTATTTTATCTTTGGTGGTGAAAAACATTGGCAATAGACTAGCCAGGGACAAATGTTCATTTTCTTGACCCAAATGTGAAGTGCACACACCACCGTTGATCAGCAAGTCTTCCTTAATTTACCCATGACAATTTACCCTGATGGTAGCAGGTTTGCAAAACATGAATTGAGCAAATAACTTCTGAGGAATATCTAGTAATACCCTGAGATGAATACTGGCAGAAGCGGTGACTCAAAACAGCTTTGGGGGAATGTATCAGCTTTAGAACCCAAGACCTACAGATGTGCCCACTATTCTTCTAAGGATATTTAACTTAGTGAAGCAAGTGTATTCTACTGATACACAAAACAGTTCTGCAGCAGACATCAAGACAGGTCATCAAGGTATTTACCGGTTTACAATCATCCAAAATATAGAAATCCAAATCCAATCCTCAATTTACACACATGGAAACCCCCATTAAACCAGAAGGGGGTCATGGTTGTCATAAAGGGCAACCTTAGATTTCACAACAGCAACACAGATAATCAGAACAAAAGGTAACTCAGTCCAGGCAAGGCTTCTTAGAACTTTTCATAGTGCACCACATCTTATGAAAGGCTCTTAAATCATTAAGATGCTTTTGAAAACTATATCCAATTGATGTCACTTAAGTATGGTGAAAGTTTTACCCAGCATCTCCTGGATGCCTCCCCTCTGATCCATGTAGCCCCAAGACATGCACAATAATTGCTTTCACTAAGTAAGTAACATTAAGAAATAATTTGGTGCACTGTATTTCAGACATGTCTTAAACAATGACAGCTAGAAGTCAGCATCATGTAACAAAAGCCAGCTTTCTGCAGATGGTCAGCAAATGCTCTCATGTCCACAGTTCAGGAACCTTTGCATTAAAGTTTTCTGCTTACTTCTAGTTATCCCACATAATCTTTCGCATGATTTCATCCTATGACAATGTTTTCTGGGTGTTTAATATTATAAAAAGAGTGAAGTTATACTTCAAAAGAGATTTAAAGACATCACTATTTGAGTACAAAAGGATTTAACCAAAAAGAGAAAATGGAGTACCTGAACTTTTGGAAGGATAGAAATGATCGAGACAACAATGCACAGAATCATATTAAAGCTGATGAAGAACTTGTTCTCAGTACAACCGTCAGCTTTAGTGTAGAATATGTAGAAGAGCACAACCGAAGTTATTGACAAGATGTAGTTCAAGATTGTACAAGAAAACAAAGCTGAAAAAGACAGACAACACTAACTCAATACATACTTCTGCTGGCTCCCCACTGGGGCATTTATCAGCCCTGACTTTTAGAATTAAGATTTTCTCTCTACCCTATGCAGATGAAGGCCTTTATAATGTCTTCTGTTCAATTATTCCTAACAGAAGACGCCAAGAATGAGATTAGAGTGTTCTCAGCTAAAACAGTTAAGTTAACCATAACAACTAGCACTTTTTAATCTCTGGAGCCATTTACAATCTCATCCACAGCCAGCAGATGTGAAGTGTAGCAGCTGTAAAATTACCAACATTTTACAGACAGGGTAACAAACACGAAGAGCTCACCCACCCTCCCTAAAGACATAAAAGAAGTCAGTGGAAAAGCCAGGAGTAAAATTTTAGAGTTCCTGGCTGCTAGCCATGTATTCACACTATGCCTCTCTATACAACTGGGCAAGAAATTTAAATTTTATTTCTCATAACCATCAAACTGGGCAATGCCTGACAGGTCTAATTCCCATTTTATTTCATGCAAACAGAATCAGTGTGCACACAGAGCTACAGCAGAGAAACACTGTGGCTGCTAATTCCTCAGAATTTTAGTTGTAGAATGCAGAACAGAGAACAGCATCTACAGAGAGGCAGGGTTGAGCAGCTACACTTTATTTTTGTATTTACACTACGGGTGAACTGTTTGCTTCTAGTTGCGTGTTATATTCTCCAGTTTAATGATACCTACCTGCATACCAACACCTGCTGTTTCCCTCCTCCATTCGCTCAACCCAAGACTCATTCCAGGAGTGAGCAAAGTCCACAAGTAGCACCAGCTGGATGCCGATAAAGCAAAAGGCTCCAAGGGCGCCAATAATAAACCATGCTAGAGAGGACATTAAAGGGTATTATGAGAAATAACTCTAGCTCAATATGTATTTTATTAGATAGAAGAATCAGCCTCAGATTATACTCAACCTAGAAATTGGCCTTTTCAACTTTTAAGAGGAATAGTGAAAATATCACCTGGAGATTCTGTTCCACAATACTCGTCCATAGCATCAATCCAGCAAGTATTTACATAAATACTTGGCTCAAAGCATGAAAGTAGTTTTCTTTTCTTCAATGTGACCCAAATTATGCTCAGTATTTGGTAGACTGGGCCAGAGTGTTTTCAGAAACAAGAATCCAAGATTTAAGATAAGACACTATTTTCATGTACATAAATCACCATTCATGAACTACTTAGATCGTCACTAAACTCCCCAAAATCCTACAAAATGGATACAGATAGCACTAATACCAGGTAAACATTTCCCTATAATCATTGAAAAGGACAGAACTTCCTAAAGAAACCTCTAAAATGGCTTGGGAAATGAAGTCTTTCCCTATGTCTACTTATATAAAAAGTGAGAAGAGAAATAAAGAATGTTAGTCATTAATCTTTAACAAAAAAATTAAGAACAGAGCTCGGCCCCATTTATCAGAAACAACAGTGCAGCTATACTCCAGGGCATGTTTTGATTACCTCATTAGCCCCCTAATTACCAGAACATTCCAGGGAAATATAGTTGCACTGTATCTATTCTACAAGAATCAAAACTTGGGATGCACCAACTGTAACCATACATTAATCTGTGAGAAGGTTTGTATTTTCAAAAAGTGATCCCATGACTACATGTACCTCTTGTGAAAGGCCCTTCAGGAATGTAGAAGGCTCCAACCATGATACCAACTATGGCAGCTATTTTGAAGAACCAGAACCTTTTAAAATAAAAAGAAACATTTGAAAATGTTGGTCCCTGTCTGTACAATGAACCCTGTTTAAAGTGATTAAGAATTGCCCCATTAACAGTAGTAATCTTCTAATAAAGGTGGAGAAGAACTGAACACAGTCTGATTGGGCCTTTACACACAGGAGATTGCCTAACAGGAGTAGTCTTTTGAAATTTGCACATGGACAGAGAAGGCACACGTACACCAAGGTGGAACATTTATAGAAATGGGTTCTGAGTGATAAAATATCTGTAAGATTTCACAGCTGAACACTATCATTGCTTTAGCCTGGCAAGCAAGTGAAATGAGCAGACATTTAACAAAGGCTTGGTTATTGTAAAAGTTTTTAACTGAAGGATCCTAAAAATATATTTGTCAAGATTCTTTCTTTCCACTCCATTTTTATCTCCCTTTTAAAAAATGAAGATTGCACTTTTAAATAAATGCTGGATTCCAGAGAATTGTGCACATTTAGGAAAATGACAGAACAGGTGAGTTACCTGATTTCAAAGTATGAAGACTGTTTCAGTTTCTAATTATCAGTACATTGGAAATGCAATACAAGTAGGAGATTTCATAGGAATCATGGTTATTTACTCTCACTCAGAAGCAGAGCTTTTTAAGCAATCAGCAAAGGACCTAAAGGACTCAATCCAGGCTCTTCATCTACTCACACCTAAGAAATTGGGCACTATTTTGGGGAAAAGGAGTAAAAGACTGATGAAAGCAAGTTAACAGGGAAGTCATTACGATGCCTACATACCCATTGTGCACTGCGGCTCTCGGATCATTACTTGTTTTCACTTGTATCATAAGTAGAGCGAAAATAAAGAAGAACACTGCCATGGCAAAGCTGATTCGATAGACAGCTCTGTATCCAACCAGCACATCACAGTTGACAAAGCCATTCATGTGGGGTAGATGGGTATGAAGTCCTTCATCACAAAATCCAGGCACCTGGATTAAAAAAAAAAGTCTTGTACCTTGAAGTTCTAAGATTGCAATCACAAATATGTGGAACACACAAATAACAAAAGCATCTCAGACAGTTTGGCTCTGGTTGCCACTGTGACAAAAGGCTTTGCATCTGATCAGCAGGAAAAGACCAGATTTCTTCCTACGGTCAACCTCCTCCCCTTCCCCATATCACCGAATATCCAAGACATACAGAGCATGTAATTCACACAAAAGAAAGGAAAAGCACTAGAGCGAAGGCTTAGCGTCGGGGTGTCAATTCGATAGCCTTCTTCTCTAGGCCTAAGATGCCCAAGTGTCACAAAAGTGTAATAGATATTTCAGACTAGGAGCCAAAGACAAAATCATTCCATATATTAGCAAGTTTCCATTACATTCCTTTTCCCACTCCTGCCTGACAGCCTTACTGGCATCTCATTTCCGAGCAGATAACTGGACTTTCCAGCAGAAATGACACCACGCTGATCAGTTAATATTTTTGTTGCTCCTAGTCTTGGAATCCCTCTTCTCCAGCCACCATCCTAACAGGTTGGGTCAAGCGTTCTTCCTATGCAAGGATTTAAATCAGCACAGCAGGAGTAGTTGAATTAATAGCTAGAACATAAATCTCTCCCCCAGCAATGTACAAGCTGAATGAACTGCTCCACAGAGAGAATTTGTGGGACAGCAACAGGCATTCTGGATAGTACTGTGCTGAAGACAATGGGAACTTCAAAGAAAAAAGTACTCCCCCTCATTAGTTCCCATTTCTGTGATGCACAAATGGATGACACTATGGCAGTCTTAAGGATTTACAATACAGTTCATTTTTCCTCTGTTCTGATGATCTTTCCCCCTGCCCCCTCAACATCTCCAATTTATCTGGGCATTTTTATGCTTGAGGTAGTACACAGCTAATAAGAAAAACTGGAGGCTACTATCATAGGTAATGGCTTTGTTACCACAAAAAAAAAAAAAAAAACCCAACCCAACCCAAAATTCACGAAGTCTTTTTCATACCTTTTTCAGCTGCTCGTCCATTCCTGGTGCCAGCATAATGCAGGCAACAAATGTACTCAGGAGAAGGAGGAAGGCATAGATAAGACGTGTCACTGTGGAATTCTTGCTGTTGGGACAACATCGGCAGAGCAAACATGAGGCACCACCGCACAGACATGGAATCTGGAAGACCAACATGGGAACAGTAAGGAAATTTCCCTATCTACACCTCACTTTCATTAAAACACAGCTACTGCTCAGCAAAATATTGCTTCCCCAAAAATTAACAGCCCCACTCACCCCTTTTATTCCTGAAGAACAACTGCCACAAATATTAGAGACCAAAGTGATCTATTTGGACATCAAGATTCATCTTGATGGCATTGTTTCCCGCAAAACATTTTTTATTGCTTTATCATCTTTATTTAAAGGTGTCTCAAGTGATGGCACTCCTATCCTTTTACACCTGTGACTGTACCTTTAGTTTTATAACAGTACTCCAAGGCAAAAAACAGGACTATAGAAACATGGTACTGTATGGTCTCAGGGCCTTTAATTGCATTAGAACAAGAAGTTATGCACATCTCAGCATTAACATGGAAGACTTATTTTGCATCCTGCTTATTACAAAGGGCTCCCAGACTGCAGGTACCCACTTACAGCAATGAAAACACAGGATGCAAATTTAATGAGCAATCCTCCCCTCCCTCCCAAGTTTCTATAATTCACATTGCTAAATTATGCTGGGGCACCAACAAATAATTTACTGTGGTCAGGAATGATCAATTAATCCATGAGGCCTTGATTCATCATGAATTGTGAAAGCTCAAAATTGATATTCTTGATTAAAAAGAAGCTTTAAGAGATGTTATTTATGAGAGGTTGAGAGTATTTTCATTTTTCTACTACTAGTAAAAACATTTATCAGTTATGGAAGCAAGTTGTATTTAAACCACTTTCTAAATAAGAAATTGAGAAACTGGGTTTCAAGAGTTTTAAGATTAGGGAAAAAATATCTCATTGGTTCCAGTGTTTTGTGACAATATATAAAACAGTTTTACAACTATTTAACTACATTTTAAAAGAGTTTCAAAAGTTCACTGTCAATAGTGAAAACCCACAAACTACTAAAAAAACTGAATTGAATAAAATAAGTCATTTCTAGGCACACATTTCTTCTTTAAAACTTAGACATACCCTGGAAGTATTTGCAATCTTCCCACTGGATTAGTGTAAGAAAATTGGAAAGCAAAGCTAGCTAAAAATACATTTGCATTGTTCCTAGGGTAAATGAAATGCAAGTAGTAACAAAGGCAATGTAAAAAAGGTCCTGTGGCACCTTATAGACTAACAGATTTTCTTCGGCATAAGCTTTCGTGGGCTATAACCCACTTCGTCAGATGCATGAAGTGGAAATCACAGTGGAGAGATAAATATACACATGCCAGGATGGAGGAGGGCAAGTGTTAGCAAAGTCAGTTGAGGGAGCAGATGGGGCCTATTCACACCAGTTGATCCATGTGTGAACAGACAATGTAAGAGGTGTAGTGAGCTATTTGAGATTCTTTGATATAATGGGCTAGGTGGCCAGTAACCAGCATTTATATACAACTATTTTTATTTATTTTACCCGGACGAGGGTCCTTCAGAGATTCTCTCATCCCTAGTTTGGGGGCTGTGCTGTACAGCAACCCGACAGCCCGGGCGCGCGGGTGACTCAGTGATCACTTCCCGCCTCGCTCCTCCAGAGGTGACCAGCACGAGGCGGGATCCCAAACAAACAAGGACTATAGCACTCGCCCGGGGGCGGGACTTCCCGGCCATTTTCCAAGCCCCACTGACCAACGTCTCCGCCGCCTGCCTGTCCAGCTCCTGAGCCTGGCCGCTGGGGGTGGGCCTGCACAAGGGCTCCGAGCTCGGCCGCGGCCTACAGGCGCTCCCCGAAGAGCCGTGAGACGGGCTCCTCGCCAGCCACAGCGCGGCCCCACCCCGCGGGCGGCCACCGACGCTCGGGCCCAGGGCGGGTGTCTCTGCCCCTCCCACACCGGGCCGCATCTTCCCGCCGCCACTCACCCAGCTGGCCAGCGAGCAGACCCCCAGCACGGCCCCCATGGCAACGGAGCGGCTCCCTCCCGCTCGCCGTCAACTTCCGCTTCTGACTACTTCCCCGACCTCCCTGCAGCCGCTCCGCGTCGCGCGCCCCGGCCGCAGCCCAGCGCTCATTGGTCAGAGCGCAACACGTGTGCGGGGAGGGAGGGGCGTCATGCAAACAGGGAGCATTCTGGGCGGAGCGTGAGGGGCGGAGGCAGATCAGCCAATGAGAACACAGCAAGCTCCGGGCGCAGTGCCCAGGGACTGGCCGAAGAGACCAAGAGCCAAGTTACTACGGGGGGGGCGGCTGGTCAGACGTGTGGAGGTTGGCAGGCAGGGTCCTAGCCGAGGCCGTTCAATCGTCCCCGTATCCTACCCCCTGATGGGCGGAACCATTGGCAGCCCCTCCCACCTCCGCCGCTACTGCCATGACAACAGCCCCGCAACTGCCATGGCAACAGCTTCCGGGCCTCGAGCGAGGCGCGGGAGGGCGACTGTTGACCATTATAACAGGGTGATGTCATAGCGCCATGAGCGGCACGGCCCCACAGTGACGTCAACGCGATGCGTCATCATCATAGTGTTGCATAAGGATGATGTCACATCCTGGCCAGGCTGTGTGGCCTGGCATCCTGCTTTGGCATTGGTACCATGACTCACGTGGACATGATGGACCTCCCCGATGGGCAGACTCTGCAAGGTGTCCTGTGAGGGGATCCTGCTACCTGGGACCTATTCTGCCTGGCTGGGGACCCCCATCAGTCCAAGCCAAGCAAGGAACTCCTGTCTATGCAACTATGGCAGGGGATATGTGGCTCCTTTTGATCTTGTCCTGATAGAGAACAAGGGAAGAAAATGATTCCACAAAAACATGGGCAGCTTCCTAAAATACATGTCCAACTAGTCACACTTTTACCATGGTAATAATCAAATTTTTGAAGGTAGTTATAACATATTTTAGTCCAATTAGCGTAGTTGGGATTACATCACATTACCCTTCAGCTCTTGTTGGACGTCTTTCATCCTAATAATTCCTCCAAAGCTTTACAGATGACATATATGTTCATCACTGAAATGGAGGCATTGCTGCATAGAATCTGAAAAATCTGAACTGGAAAATAAAAGATTGTGGTACTTTTCTAAACCCCACCTAACTGAGATGTCAAATATTAGATGCCACTAATTGTGAGGACTGTGAGGATGTCCAAATATGATCATGTATGCTGTCTGGTCTCTGCTGTACTCCTTGGACTTTGCTTCTTCACTAAAAAAAAGCAAATGGTAATGCTCTCCCACACCCACCCACTCAACACTAAAATGAGCTGTCACTGAGTAGATTGTATGATAATTTTCTCTCCTTTCTTACCTGCTTTGATGAGCAATGAAAATTAACAATGTTGATCTTTATAAAAGATACAGTGCCAAAACGAAATCTCTGCAAGCTGCATGGAAACTTTAAAAAGATATATAATAGAGTCTTAATTCAAATGTATACTTCAAATTTAAAAAACAAAACCAAAAAGCCCCCAAAAGTTCCACTTCAGCTAAATAAAAGTAAAAGAAGCAGTTAGAGGCAAAAAGGCATCCTTTAAAAAGTAGAAGTTAAATCCTATTGAGCAAAATAGAAAGAAGCATAAAGTCTGGTAAAAGAAATGTGAACACTTCATGCTTATTGAGGCCCTCAAAGAATTCTAATAGATTTGTGAGGCATGATTTCCCTATACAAGAACCAAGTTGACTTTTCCCCAACAAATCATATTTGTATCTATGTGTCTGATAATTCTGTTCTTTACTATAGTTTCAGCCAATTTGCCTGATACTGAAGTTAGGCTTATCAGCCTGTAATTGCTGCGATCGCTTCTGGAACCTTTTATAAAAATTGGTGTCACAACAGCTATCCAGCATTCATCTGGTACAGAGGCTGATTTAAATAATAGGTTACATACCACCATTAGTTCTGCAATTTTTGAGTTCTTTCCAGATGAGGCAAGATTAATGAAACTGGGATTTTTCATCTTGGAAAAGAGGCAACTAAGGGAAAATAGGATAGAGGTCTATAAATTCATGGCTGGTTTGGAGAAAGTAAATAAGGAAGTGTTATTTAGTCATCATAACATAAGAATTAGAGCAGTGGTCTTCAACCTTTTTTGGATCAGCGCCCAGTTTTTCAATATTTTCACATTTGCAATAAGTTTACCGCCCACGTACATAAATTGTTACTTTTTGTAAATTGCCACTGTCGTTAAATTAATTGTTTGTAGTGCCCACCAAAAATCACAAAACACCCACTAGTGGGAGGTATCATCCAGGTTGGGAAGACCGCTGAACTAGAGGGTCACCAAATGAAATTACTAAGCAGAAAGTTTAAAATGAACAAAAGGAAGTATTTCTTCCACAATGCACAGTCAACCTATGGAATTCCTTGCCAGAGGATGTTGTGAAGGCCAAGACTATAATAGGGTTCAAAAAAATAGTTACATTCTTAAAGGATAGGTCCATCTATGCCCCAGGATAGGCATGGATTGTTGTTTGCCAGAGGTTGGGAATGACTGATGGAATGAATCACTTGATGATTACCTGTTTTATTCATTCCCGCTGAAGCACCTGGAACCGGCCACTGTCAGTAGACTGGATACTGGGCTAGGTGGACTATTGGTCTGATCCAGTATGGCTGTTCTTATGCTCTTATAGTATCACCACTGGCATATGAGTTAACAGCCATTAAAGTGGGGCAGTTCACGCCTCTGAAAGCTGTTGTTTTTGGCTTTCTTCAAACTCAAGACATTTCTGTATCAGTAACTTTTACAGTCACAATGGGAAGGGAAAGAGAAATTTAAAAGATCCCTTCCTTATTCCCATAAATACTCTCTATGCCCTGCCCTCCACCTAACCCTATAGGGAGATAAAAAATGGATACCAACTCTGTTTGTTGTACCGCAACTTCTTTTTGTACAAGTAAAACAATAAAAATTTGACACCTCTGTCTTGTTAATTTGGGGATGGACCATATGCCATCTTTAAATGTAAACATTGCAAAGAAAAAATGCATGCATGTACTTTCCTGAGCTCACTTCCCCTTCATCAGCAAGCAACTCTGTGCGTGCCTGGCAGGACTGGCGAAACTCCTCTACTGAATTTCAAATATGTACCAGCTCATGGCATGGTTGGTGTCCCCCCAGCGCTCCCGCTCCTCCTGACTATTCAAGGTAGGGACACTATCTGCAGCTTCTCCAGGGCATCCACAGTGGTCTGCAGAGTGCTGGGGGGTCTCTGCCAAATATGGCATGCAGCTTACAATAGTGGCAGATCTGCAGGGCAGATTAGATCTACTGTTGCTCTCTCTGGACGTATGGTATCACTGGCAAAGTTCGTTTGCATTCACATGGCACTGCTGCTCATCCCTGATATATCCCTTTTCCTGCATCTTCTGTCCAATCTGCTCATAGATGTCCATGTTTTTTTGACTACTCCATAGCTCTGCTTATACCACTTTGTCCCTCAAGCCCAGGAGATCCAATATTTCCAGTCTACCATGGACAGGAAGGCACATTGTGGGGTGAAGGGACCACACAGTTGGGCAGTTGCACAAAAGGATGAGGTGCTAGATGTTTTTGCCAGGCGTGGCAATCAAGAAGACATTTCAGAAACACATGAAGCTTTTAAAATGGGGGCGGGGGGAGGACGGAGGTTTCTGTGGCTCATGGATAGTGGAGTTTAATATTCTGACCAGAGCAGTCACTTTCACTGGGCATGGGGCATGGTAGGACAGCTGCTGGAAGACTGTTAGGATTGACACAGGTCATGCAGAGTCTCCAATCATACTGTGAGGACCTACATAGGTTGACCAGGGCTCTATTCCATTGTAGAAGAAATTTTGCTGTCTCATCATAACAGGTTCTTACGCTGGCCAGAAACAAACCTCAGAGTAGATACATGCACAAATAGGTCAATGCAAGATGACCTGTATTGACTTAACTTTGTAGTATAGACCAGGTTCACATTTCCAAGGGCTTTTTTCACAGCTCTAACAGCTAGAGACTTACTCCTTTAAAATGAAAGCTGAGACTGGGAAATAAGCAAGCTTGAGAAAGCTGCTGATCTGCTATATCAGTGGTTTTCAAACTTTTTTTCTCAGGACCCAGTTGAAAAAAATCATTTATGTCTGCGACCCAACAATGACATCATTGAGCAATGCATTCCAGTCTTTTGGCGGCGGCAGGGGATGCCACGACCCAGTACCTGAGGGCCTGCGACCCAGTACTGGGTACCGAGAACCCAGAGTTAGAAAACCGCTGTGCTCTATCACAGTGTACCAGGCCAGTTCACTGCCTGCCCGTATGTCATGTGATACACATCCATGCACATCTAGGTTATGATCTATGTGACTTTTCTGTTCACTTTGGCATTGTAATTGTGTGCTATGTTGCCAAATTTGTCATGCAAGTTTCCTTTATGAATGTTCATAGCATATTCTACATGATTACCGTGGTACCATGTTTCCTGCAGCATCATGTATGTGTACAAATGCGACGCATGTTACATGGTTCAGACCATCAGGACTATCTCAGCACGGAGGCTGCAGAGGTACTTGACAAAGACAATGCAAATCAAGCTCCCTAACTCAGGACAAAGAGAATCACACAGCAGCAGGGAAAAAGGAGGGACAGAAAGAGGATTGGAAAACAAATACAGACATTTTGAATAAGAAGAGAAGCTTTTGGGTTTTCCCAGAGAAAGACCATCTTGAGAGCAACTCCAAGGCTATGCCTCCAACCCCGAGGAAAAGAAACTTGGAATTTTTAACAGACACAAATGGTCAGGCCCCTGGTTGTACTTCTCATCTAAAAACTAGCTACTAAATATTGAGACAGTCAATAAAGCAGCCATTTTCCATATGCAACTTTAAGACTTTGAACTTCTAAACAGCTTTACAATTTAAAGGCACAGTGCAACACAAAGTGAGGTGAAATCAACAAAGAAAGTTTAAAACCTCTGCATTTTGGCCACACATGTAACCACATTAGATTGGCTTTGCAAACAGAGACCGCTCCTCCACCTGGAAGTTGGAAATTGCATGTTGGGACCTGTCATCTCCATGTGCTGCACTCTTTGTAATCAAATCAACCATGATTTATTCCATTAATTGTGCTCTCTTGGGAGCAGACTCTCCCACTAAGTCACTGATATCGTCTCTGACAGACAATACCCAGACCTTTACCCTATCAGAAATCTAGCTTTCTTATGCTTTTCATGAGCACCAAAAAATCTCTAGGCAGGAAGGGTTACACAACTGAATCTCAACTTCTCCATTATGTGTGCGTGTGTGCAAAGTCAAGAATTCTGCGTTCTCTTCCCAGTTTTATCACTAACTCACTATCTGATCGAGTAAGTCACTCAACAGTTAGATACTACAGTGATGGATGCTATAAGAAAGTTTTAACTATATCACAGAGATGAGGATGTCATCTACATGGGCCTTGGGAGGCTCTGTTAATGTTTGCAAAGTGCTTTGGACTCCTCAGAGGGAACATGTTCAGGAAAGGCAAAGAAACATAGCCATTAACATAGAAACCTTTTCCCTTCAGCTGTATACATCATAAGTGATTTCCAAATGCTTGTTCTATCTCCTAGCATGCATCTGGTTCTGCATAACATCATTTCAAACCACACGTGTCTAACAGGAGATAAGGTACCATCAACTGTGGGAGGGAAAGTACCATTCTAGTACTGTCAACTGTGGGAAAAGAAGCAGACAGTGCCATGAGGTTATCCAAATAATTTTAAAAAAATAAACAAACTGCTGTGGCATGTGAATTGGTTGTGCCAGAATGAGCAAATGGTGTATCCCAGGTGTATCTGTGTATTAGTTGTATGAAAAGGGAAAAATTCAATCCTTGAAATTTAATCTTTCCTGGACAGTTTCTAAAGCAAAGTGTATCATATCTGGCCAAGCTTTCTTGGAGACAATTCACTGCAGTTTTTTATGCAGCTCTACTGGTAAGAAACTGTCACTCAGGCATGTATTTTAGTGCTGTCCATATTCACCTAAAGGGTCTCCCTGTGTGATAAAGAAGATGTGGAAATTTCCTCCGTGTTCACTGTACCAGATGAGGATTTGTTTGGCTTGTGCCTGTTTCTTCACCAGTGACAAAGGCAGATCCTGAGTAAAATAGAAGAATTTTGAATTTCTGTTACTTTTTAGCCATACATTTAACATGCTGAAATTTCAAAATAGGAAAGTCTGGGTCAAGAATTGTTGACAAGTCAAGTTCATCATTTTATAGCTAATTTATGTGTTCCTTTCAGGGTTGGCCCAAACATATAGGTGAACTAGGCAGTCACCTAGGGTGCCAGGCTTTAAGGGGTGCCAAATTAGATGGAAGTGAATGTTTTTGAAAAAAAATGTATTTTGAAAAAATATTTTAATATGTTATCTCTTATAACATGCGGTGGGGGGGGAGGCACCAAAGTCATAGTTTGCCTAGGACACCAAAAACCCTTAGTCTGGCCCTGGCTCACTTGATCACAGCTGCTCTAACTTGTATACTTGGCTGAGCACTGCCCTGTCTTGTGGCTTGTGTATGTTTCAGAAACACTAAGATGCTGTAGTTTAAGACACCCAATTATTCACTGCTCTGCCTACTAATAATAATTATTGGACTTCTGGTTTGTAAAGCATTTTGACTTGCCCATTATTAATGACTCCACTTCAATTGGAGTTACTGGGCATAATTAATAGTGGAGTTTTCATTGAGGAGAATTATTTTCCCAATTGCTTAGCTCAATACCTGTAGTTGTTTTCTTATAGACTGAACTGTGTTCAGTCATCCAATCCTTACAAACTCCTTTGAAAATATTAAACTTAAAGTCATCCATTCCTAAGAAGCATTAATTAATCATTAACTATTCAGCCAAGTTCTGCCCTCAGCTACTTGTATATGGCTGTCACTACAATGACTTCAGTTATTCTTTAATTGGACACTCAAATAGTTTCCACAAAATCCAGATGTCTTGTCAGGGCTGGAGAACTCGCCAACTACAAACATCATAATTGCTTCTGAATTTGCAAATTAGTTTAACTGGAACATGGGCTATTAGCATACAGTAAAACCAGATATTCTTTCACTATTAATATCTGGGTCTTAACAAATATGGCTTGTCCATAATTCCCTCTGTGATTCATGCCTGCGGTGGACACCTGAAAATGCCAAGATCAGGGCAGGCTGCAAAAGGAGAGCAAATTCTAGCTAGCTAGCTATTTCAATCAGCCATAGGGGCTAGTAAAGGAATAAGTTACTTAAAAGTCCATAATCCTTATCAAAACGATTCTCCTGACCCCAAAGGATCAGCCACATCACCAGATGAATATGTTTGGATCTTACCCAGCTGCCAGCCAATCCTTTAGTAACGAAAAGGGGTTTATTATTACAAAGGAAAGAAACAAAGTATATGAGAATTGTTAAAGGATTGAAGCAATCACATAAATACAAATGATTTAAAAGTCCATATACATCATGTTCTCAGAAGAATTTGCAGTGTGCAGGCTTGTGTAGGTCCTCTGGTCTACATCCAGTACCTGGTTGGGTCTCAGTCCTTTGTCTCACAGCTTCAGTGGTAGATGAATAGATCCGAGGTAGTAGGTGATGTCTATGGGGAGTAGGTAATGACTGTAGACTGAACTGAAGAGAAAAATGAAGGTGGTGCAGCTGCCTTTTATGTCCTTTGGCTTTGTCATGCTGCTTGTGGAAATTTACAGGAATAAGATGGAGTCCAGAGTCACATGAACAAGTCCTGGTAACTCATCAGGTCTCTCTCTGAGCCCTTTGTACATGTGCGTTTTCTTAATGGGCCATTAAGCCCAGCTATTGCTACAGCCACCTGTCAAATGTGTTGCCCAGAAACACAGAGTTGAAATACAGATACATCAAACATATCCGTAACTTCCAATACAAATATGATACACGCACACAAACACCATCCTCAGCAAATTATAACCTTTCTAATGGTACCTGTCATGGCCTCTCATATGAATTATTGTAATTTTGTCATATTGATGTGAAATAATATCATAAATGGTCCCCTTCATCCAGCCAGTGTCACACCCCCGTGAAGCACCAAACATCCTTTTCAGCTACAGCTCTTCCCTGTTTACAATCTTTTTCTAATTCCTCAAGAAACCAGTGTTTGGTGGGGAGTAGAAATCGACAAGGTCCATACTCTTAAGTGCTTGTGTTGGTTGCACCATGTCAAGATCTTTTCTTTTTCTTTTTCCTTCTCTCAATCACCTACTCACTACAGAATGATTTCAATCTTTCTTGACTGCATGTACCATTACTGCATTGTTAGTACACTTGTCCTTCTGAGACTCTTCTCTCTTCTGTCATGTCATGTGAATAAATGAGTCATTCTATTCGTGATCTGCTGAGCAGATTGACAACTAGTCAGGATAGTGTTTTGAGCTCCCAGGCTGTTAATAATGCACCTAAAACTTTCTTAATGTATTTTTTCTGTCTAAATCCTTAACAAGTTGAGTCACTGTTTTCTCTCACATCCCCTGAATGAGTGTGCAACCTTGTGAGTCACCGGTTATCATTCTCTGGGTCTTTCTAATTTTGTTTGACCAGTAGGTTCTTTCAGAATTTGTTAATTTAAGGTCTCATCCAAACCCATTTCTGCTGACTTCAATGGACCTTGGATCGGTCCATTGGTTCTTTAAGTTGCTGTAATACAGTTTATTGGCAAAACAATGGTAGAGACATATTAATTCTATTATTGAGCTATTTCTTCTCCTTATTTATGGAGGCAATAGTAAACATATTAAAGAGTACTAAAAATAACATAAGGAAACTTCTGAAAAACCTTTAAATGCAGACATATGCTAATATGAATATTGTAGAGAACAGAGACATCTGTGAGTCAGCCTCCTAAGGGCCAACAATATTAGGTTTCCCAACAGAAGCAGGGATTTAATGTAACAGTGAACATTTCACGGTCAATCATGTGGGGATGCTTAACCTCTGCCTTTTGGCTCCAGTTGAGCTGTTCTTGGTATAGGACTTGAGAAGGAAGGGGCGATGTGTCTCTCCCAACCCTAAGGCCTCCTGGTGCCTGTTAAAGTCTCAGTGTGACAGGCTACTCCCCAAATCTGGTCCTGTGTGCTGCTGTGACCCTCCAATCTCCACTTATCCCGCTTTGTCAGGTGACCACTCACTCCTGAGTCAGTCCACACCAGTCTCCCGTGTGTAATCAGTTCCTGGCAGTGAGGGTCCCCAAGCAAGCACCTCAGCTACCACAGTGGGAATGTCTGTCTTATGGGGATTGGAATCCTTCTCCAATCAGCATATACTCATGTACATCCATTTAACATGGAAATGGATCGTGCCCAGCCTCCCTCACTCAGACCCGCTAAAGTCCACACAGCTTTAGATAAAACAAACACTAATTTATTGATTAGGATATGATTTTAGTGAGTATATAGCAAATCAATGCACAATCATTTAACAAAGCAGTCAGAAGTTGCCACAAGCAAAAATAAAGGATATAAACCACTTACTCTCTAGCCACACTACTACAGTTATATTCATCTCACCATTCAGGTTCAGCTGTGACAGTTTACAGCCGTTCTCTGATTGTTTAAAGGCAGGGAACAGTCCGTGCTGCTCCCCGCTGCCTTTAGCAGCAAGGGGAGGGGCAGAAGGGCAGATGCAGGCTCTGTGCCAGCCCACTCCACCCCCGGGGCAGAGCAGCTGGCCCCCGGGGTGGGGTGGGAGAGCAAATCCCAGCCCTTGGCCCGGCCTGCTCCGCCCCTGGGTGCAGAGCAGCAGCACAGAGCCTGGACTCTGGGCCAGCCCTGCCCCGCTCCCAGCATGGGGTTAAGAGCAGGGAGAAGGGAGGCGGTGGATCTGTAAGGCCAATTGGCCCTGGGCCCCACCCTTTCCTCAGGACAGCCCTCCATCCATGATGCTGCAGGAAGCATGATACCATAGTAATCACGTAGAATATGTTATGAATATTCATAAAGGAACCTTGCATGGTATAATTGGCATCTAACCATGCAATTACATTGCAAAAGTGAACAGAAAAACATAGATCATAGCCTGGGATGCACGGATGTGCTTCCTGTGACATGCAGGACTGCTCTAACTTGCACTGGAAGCAGCAGCCCATAATGACTGTTACACTAGCCTGGGATTACTGGAGCCCAGCACATTCAAGCCATCCCAGGACACACTCAATGCACACCAAAGCCAAAGGGTGCATCTACACTGGCAAGTTAGGTCGACTTAAGGAAAGTTAAGTCGATCTAAAGAACGCTGCATCCACACTGGGCTTTTATTAAGCCGACTTAAGCACTTCCTTAAGTCAACTTAATGACTCCCCTCTTTAGGTCAACTTAAGGCTTAAGTCGACTTGTTTAGGTCGATTTAACTTGATTTACAGTGTAGATGCTCTGTTAAAGTCAATTTAACAAGGTCAACTTTAAGTTGACCTCAGTTAAGTCGACTTAACAGAGTCGACTTTGCTTTTCAAGTGTAGACATACCCAAAGACGCTGCGCTATTAGAAGGTAGCGTAGCGTCAGCTTGCCCAGCTGGTGAGACTCAGAGGCTTTACTGAGGCTGCTTTATGATCCCTTTGTGCTGCCAGGGTTTGGAAAGCATCTGTGTGAGGACGGAGGATCTGGCCCTTAGTTTAGAGTGACCACTTCGGACATTGGGTTGCCAATGGAATTTGGGGTCTTTAACGTGTGTTTCTTTGTATCCCTGTAGAACTAAACCAGCTCAGAGGAGTTTTCATAAGGAGAACTGCACACACCCACACATGAACATAACTCCATTCGCTGCTTCCAAGGTTTTTCAACTTTTTTTCTAGACTTCTTTATTGTGGTTTAAACTCAGTTTTGCTCCCTCCCAGTCAATGCCTTCCCAATGGAGCCTGCATTGAAGTCATACTGTTAAATCTATTACATCAGTTATTGCTACAGCAATAGGAGAGGAAATGACGTTCAGACTGGCAGACAAGAACTCCCAAATTAATCCTGGCTCTGCAAGTGACCTGCTGTGTGGCCTTCGGTCACTCACTTAACCCTTTATGTTCCCTCATCGATAAAATGGAATAATAAAATGAATGTAGCCCACTGGGGTGTTGAAAACCTTAGGTACTGCCTCTTTGCAAACAGGTTGGAAGACAAGGATTATGGCGCAAGTGTTTATTATTGGATTTATTAATTGATTCTTTTGGTATAAACTCCCAATTATGAATAACTTTGCTCTGGGATTTGGTCCACGTAGCAAACAATCTGGGAGGGATTGGTTTTTATGTACAACATAAATATATCAGCACCTCAGCTGGTGTCAACTGACATAACTCAGAGTCCTGCTGATTTATTGGGAGCCTGGTCCAAATATCTTCAGTGATACTACATAGCAATATAGAAAATACACAGCATGGCCATTTCTATTTTCTACAGATGTCCTCTAATATTCTTTCCATTGTGCTTTAGTCTATTTTCCAAGAAGATGCTCTGAAGGCAGGAAAGGAGTTAACATTTCTCATAAGTCTTATTAATCATGTAAATCCTCTTGGCATTCATCACTGACATTTTAGATGTCAGATTTTTTAGCACTGCAAGGAAGCGTGTAGCATGTTACAGTTGTTTCTGTTGTTGTTTTTAAAAAGGAATGCTGTCTCTTGTCTCTCTAGTTAGGAGACTGAATTTGTTCCTCAAGGGAAAACACAGGATCGCACAAATAAATTGCCTGAGATAAATCCCTTCTCACATTTTATATTTAAATTGAATGATTGTTGTGCCAAAGCTGACAGCTGGCAATGCTGCATGGCTTGACTTTTCCAGATCTCTTTTCCTTCTCTGCAGAAACACGAAGGGAAGGAATGAAAGAGAAAAATGAATTCCTTCAACTTCTTAAAAAGATGTACTTTTCTGACCACATTATCCACACAAACATTGCCCCCTGCAGTTTGTTTGTTTATTCAAAGCTGGCTGGGACCCATGCTGTTAATACCAGAAATATTTTCAAGATAACAAAAGTGGACAGTGGCCTCCAAAGAGGTTTCATGTCTCTATTTAAACTAAAAAAAATACCACTTACTGATGTTTATACATGTTGGAGATTACCCAAGTCCTGTACTTGATCCTGGTGCACAGTAATTATAAGGATGCTATGCCCAAGATCTTAACAAATGGGTGCCTCAAGTTAGGCTCCTAAATTGCCATTGGCTGTCATTCCCCCCACATTGACCTCCTTTCAGAAGTCTGATTTGTCTTATATAACCCCAAGTTGCACCATCATTTTTTAAGTACTTCCTTACAAATCAGACATGAAAAAACAAAGTCTCCCAGCTCACTATTATTGGAAAATAGCTTCCTTTCTCCTTTTTACTATATAAATAAAAAATCAATCAATCGGAATAGAAATATTGTACTTACATTTCAGTGTACAGTAGACTGAGTGGTTTAAACAAGCCATTGTCTGTATGACACTTTAGTTTGTACTGACTTTGCTAGTTCTTTTAATGTACCCTGTTATAAAACGAGGCAAATATCTAGAGGAGTTATGTACCGTGTGGAAGGCCTTTCATATCCCCAGAGGTACTCAGACCCCCAATCTAAGTAACTAATCTGATTTTCAAATGTGCTGAGCACCTGGCACCCTCCACTGACTTCAGTAGTACATCATTATATCTGTCTAGCTATCTAAATCATATTAGACAAGAAAAGAAAAGATCCTTTCCCTCCCACAAACCAAACCCAATGGTCTTTCACTTTTTTCCTCTTTTCCCATCTCTCTCTCTGTCTCCATGCTTTCTGGTTTTGGATTTATTTATTTTTTTCCAAACAACTGGTCTAGTTTGAATCTCCTAGGAGTGTTTTCCTGAGAAACAAAACCAGTCTTTTGCCAAGTGTCCTTGTAATTGTATTGTCTGCAACCCACTAATTAACAGATGCACGGCATTCTTGATATAAAATGTTTTAAACACATGTTTCAGAGTCTTTGAAAGAGAACAGGATTCCAATGTTTGCAATTTTCCCTTCTGCTTAATGGGAGGTTTGAGCCCAAGTGAAGAGGGTTTGGAGTTTGAGACATTTTTCTTCATGTGAGGAAGATTTAAGAAACATGCGTTCTGCTTCGCATTTCAAAGGTACAGTTGGATTCTTTTAGCACAGATAACTCTTACAGTGTTGAGATCAGGCACTTAAGGGATACAGCAAGCTTTATAAAGTGCTATTAATAATTTGCCTTTCTGGTTATAAAATCTTTCTCTCCCAAATCTTGTCAAAGCTCAGGGTATGAGTCACTGCATTCCAGCGTCTGAGTGTTTTTCCATCCTAGATGTTTTTCATGCCCCAGGGAGTCTAAGAAGAAGATATCCAGCCCGAGTCCCCATCATCACCTTCAGTGGCATCACGGCTTGGGAGCTACTGACTCAACTCTTCTCCCCAGGATAATGTTGGGTAAGAAAGACACAGATGTTTCGTGCTTATGAAACCAGTACACATTTTCTGCAGAAAGCGATCACAGTTCGCAAACACTCATGGGTGGGAAAGTTGGGGGCATTGTTAAAAGGTAGGCTACCTGCAGCTGCAGTGAATGGCTTCTGCAGCTCATTTCTGAGCCCACTGAGCCTGTGCGAGGAAGTCACATGTTAAGACTTGAACAATAGTTTTGGGGGTTTTTTTGACATCATATTTTTGCAGAGTTGAAAGAGTTCACTGAGCACAAAACCACCACACCCTGCCATTGAGATCTCGCTGCCCTTGAGATTTCAGTATATGCAGCTATCTTTCCACTAGTATAAATCCTTCTAATAACTGGTTACTGTTCTTATGAAATTGTCACACTTTTGCTTTCAGATTCCAGAGGTGAGTTTACATTTTTTAATGAAAAGTGATCAAAATTTCCACCCAATGTAATTATACTTGCTACTTTTTTTTAGGGCACGTCATTGAGCTTTGGATCAGGCTGTTTAAACAATCATTCTGCGGTGCCAGCTCCATAGCACCAGCATTCAGTGCTTCTTCCAAGAGTTAGCACGGATTACTCCCTACAGAATACTGACTAAGGTTTATTTGCGCAGAGCACCCTTTGTAACCTGTTGCTTCAGAAACCTTGTGCTCATAAGGAAGTAACATGGGTTTGCTAGCAGGGACGGATTATCACACAGATCAACTGGGCCAGTGCCCAGGAGCCCACCACAGTGTGGGGGCCCTCCACCCTGCCAGCACGGGGGAGGGAGTGGAGTGGGCCAGGCCAGAGGCCAGAGCCCTAGGTTGGCAGGATGGCTGGCGCCCCAGGCAAGGTGTGTGTGTGGGGGGGAGACATGCCGGGGAGGGCCCACTGGTGGGGGAGGCCCAGAGGTCCTGCCGCCCTCAACCCACCCCATGGGCTAACCTTCCCATGCTTTCCTGAGCTGGCAATTTGCTCTTCTTTGTCACGAACACAATTTTCTAGGCGGCACGTGACCTCTTCTGTAGAGTGGTCTGCTATCAGCATCCAGCCTTTTAACCCTAGAAGGTCAACGATTTCACATCCCAGCAGAACCTGGCACAGCAACCAATAGCCTGCCTTCAGCAGTCGCCTATACGTGAAGCTACAGTGGAAATACGCTTTCTGTTTTTATTTCCTATGTACACTGATAACACAATAGAATATTTAGTTCTTGAACCAAAGTGTAACCTTCAGGTGGGCTAAAATTAATTAAATTGCCCTTCTCCAGTGCCTCACAGAAATACACCCCAACCCCTGTGGAGAAAAGCAGCTGGAGACCCAGGATCCAGTCTGTACAGGACTCACAGCGAAGCTTGCTCAGAGCTACACTCACACATTAAAATACTACTAAAAACAAACATAACAATGAACTTTATTAACTACTAACTAAATGAACCTTATCCTAAGAAAACAAACTACAATTAACCAAGAACAATCCCTTGCATGAAAGATACCCAAGAGTCCCAAAGTCTGTGTGGAGTTCACCCAAGTCTCAGCTACAGTCTCTGTTCCAGTGTGGAAGCTTGAGTGGCAAGAAATAGCTGTCCTCTTCTTTCTTTGCTGGGATCCTCTGTGGCATTACATGCAGGCTTTCTCTTCTCCTCTGCAACCAGCCCTCAGTCCCATATGCATGTCTGCAAGGTCTGGTGCAAATGACTCCTTTACATGGAGAAAACATCTTGTTCACTCCTGGCTCAGCTCCTCTCCAGAACACTGAGCACATGGTCTCCTTTCAAGGCAGCTCCTGCCTGCTGTCTGCTCAGGCTGCTGCTCTCCAGTCATCTGACTGATCACACCAGCAGGGTACACTGTGGAGCATACTCAAATTGCTACCACTCCCTGCTACTGGAAGTTTCCAGTTGTGGGTCACTAATCTGCCCAACAACAGTAACCCACCCTCAGCAGGTCTCTCAGAGATAGCCTTTTTAGGCATATGGGTTACAAAAGCACTGAGCAATTTCTACAAAGAGTCCAGCACCCTGAACTGCCCTTGATTTCAGTGCAGTTTGAGGGCACTCAGCACCTCACAGGATTGAGCCTTTGATGGCTTAAGAAAGAGTAGGGCAGGCAGAATTGTATCATCAATCGCTGTGGGTATGCGTGTATGGGACATCGGAGGACATAGGAATTGCCTTCCCAGAGCTTATCCTGTTTGTCACAGTAGCCAGCTGCTTCTCCACAGCACCCAGTCTAAGCACGCACGCACTTCTTAATGAGGCCAAATGGACAATACACTTTAGGAGGGCTGAAACGGTTTTTATGGTGGGACACTGAGAGCCATTGAATCAAACTGTAAACCCTGGGATGGAATCCACTTCAAGCCAGGGGTGTGGCAGCATCCCTAACACCCCTATTTCCAGCACCTATTGTATAATGTGTCTGGAGGTGGGGTTGAATTTCTTTCTTACTGTAGGTGGAGATCAGGGGCCTAGGCTGGTGGGGGGCCTGAAGCATGAGGATTAAAGTTCTGTGGCTCAATGACAGCTTAGAAAACTTGAGTTGAATGCTAAAGCCGGATTCCGACTTCACCCTGGTATAAATCAGGTTTCACAATGCAATTCTGCAGATTTTAATGCCTCCCTCCCTAACTGGGAACAGAAAGCTCTACAGGATTTCTTCGGATGAGCAGTGAGACTCGTTGCTTTAGCTGTTAATGATGGGGAGAGGGGAAATCACAGCCTGTAAGCCTTTAGCACCTGCTACACTGAGCGTGAAGGACCCTATTTACTGCCTGTTTTATTAACACTTCCTTCCACTCTCCAAAAGTGAGAAGTTCAAGTGACAATCTACCCTGCCATCTACCTTCCTGTAACTAGCTCAGCTGGCCTTTAGGAAGGAGAGGGATAATCAGAGCATAGCAGTTTGAGAAACTCCTGAAAGTCCCTCTGTTGTAAACAACTAGATCTTCCTTAGCAGAGGCAGATTAGGGGCCTCGGGGCCCCTGGGCCTCTCCCATCATGGGAGCTCTGACCTCCTCCACCAGTGAGCCCCCTGGCCTGGGGCCCCACCCCTTGCATGGGGTCTGGGTCCCCCCTCCAGCCTAGGGTCCTGGGGCAGTGGGGCTGACTGGAGCATACAATGCGGCATCTGGTGCAACCCGAAGGCCACGTCGGAGGCCATCCTGCACACCAGCCTGCCCAGGGATGGAGCAGAAAAGCAGAGGGTGGTCCTGCCCCCTAGCACCAGCAGGGCATAGGGCTCCCACATCATGGGGCCCCTGGGTGCGGGCCCTTGTTCCCTAGCACTGCTTATGCAAGTTCTCATTTTCTTCTCCCAGTGTGCGCTTTGATTGGTAAATGGAAGCTTGCAGTAGTTAATCCAATTTGAAAAATGCACCATATATTTTTTCCCATTATGAATTAGGCTGAGAGCGACACACCGGACATGCTGATACCTTCCATCTGTGTCACATAAACAAGACAGCTTTTGCAGGCAGGATGACTTTTGGTAGGTAGGTGCTAGGTGGTCTTACATTGCAGAAGCCTCTGGATCCCTTTGGACAAACAAGCAGGATTTATTCTTGTTCTGTCTGCTTTGCGCTGTTAAACAGTTGCTGCGCATGCAGCTTGTAAAGGGATTCCTATGTATGAGAGTATGTACATTAGTTTGTAACATGCTTTGGGATCCTACTAGACCAAAAGTGCTATGCAGATGTGTAACAGGATTCAGTTCATACATGATAAAAGAATAGGAATAGAATTGATGCCAACCATGAAAAGTCACCTTGATTTATTGTTCCTCCAGCCCTCACAAGACGGCACTGATTGCACCATGTCTTCTGTTCTTCTCTTCTCCGGGCCCTCCTCCACCTGCGGCCATGCCTTTTCATGGCAAAATCTTCCCATCTCTAGAGGTCGGCCGAGAGATTGTTAGAACCTGATTTCACTCTTTGATGAGATTACAAGTTTGGCTGATAGAAGGATTTGAGTACTTAGCCTTTCGTAAGACATTTGACTTTGTACTGCTTGACATTCTGATTAAAAAACTTACGCTGTACCCTATCAACACGGCACGCTTTCATGCTAGTCAATATTGTAATCATGAACGGGAAATAATTATAAAATCATTGCTAATAAAATTTGTGGATGACACAAAGATTGGTGGAGTGGTAAATAACGACAAGGCAGTCATACAAAGCAATCTGGATCACTGGGTAAACTGAGCCCATTGAAAAAATGCCCTTTAATACAGCCACATGTAAAATGACATGTAAGAACAAGGACAACAGGTGGTACCCACAGAATGGGGGCAGTATTCTCTTGGGAGCGGTGGCTCTAAAAAAGATTTAGGGATCATGGTGGACAAGCAGCTTAACATGATGTCCCAATTAATGCTGCAGCAGGAAGGACTCAACTGTTTAACAGCGCAAAGCAGACAGAACAAGAATAAATCCTGCTTGTTTGTCCAAAGGGATCCAGAGGCTTCTGCAATGTAAGACCACCTAGCACCTACCTACCAAAAGTCATCCTGCCTGCAAAAGCTGTCTTGTTTATGTGACACAGATGGAAGGTATCAGCATGTCCATGGTGTATAAACTTCCTGGGTGTATAAACAGGAGAGTAGTGAGTAGAGCTGGATGTGATTTTTGCTCTGTACAGAGTATTGGTGAGACCTGTACCAGAAAACTGAATCTAGTTCTGGTGCCTGTATTCTTAGAAGGATATTGAAGAAACCAGAGAGGGTGTAGAAAAAAACACCCACAAAATTGATTCAAGGGCTGGAGAAAATATTAGAGAGTGAGACACAAAGAGCACAGTCTGTTTAGCTTATCAAAATGCTGGCCAAGAGACTCTTGATGAGTGCCTTCCTGGGGTGAAAATACTGTGTACTGAAGGGCTCTTTCACCTAGCAGAGAAAGAAAGGCATAGTAAGAATCAGAGGCTGGAAGCTGAAGCCAGATAAATTCGAAGTGGAAATAAGGAATGCATTTTTAATAGGGGGTGACTAATCACTGTAACAAAATCCCCAGGGAAGCGTGGAGGCCTTTTTGGATGAGATGCTTTAGCCAAACACAAGTTACTGGACTCTATGCAGGGGTGGCTGGGTGACATTTAAGGGTGTTTTACACAGGTGGTCAGACTAGATGATCTGATGGAACTTCTGCCCTTAAACTCTATGCATCATCGTCAAGCGATAGCGTAGGTCACGCTTAGATCTCAGACTGAGATCTGTTCACTTATGCTGCCTGTCGCTATGTGTAGGTAACTGGCAGTGAATTATTTTGCAAGACCATTCACATGGAAGAGGCTATACAAAAATGAGTGATTGGAGTAGCCTTTGCCACAGGAAGTGATTTAATTTTAGCGTAAACTACTTACAACAGAATTTTAAGAAAAATCAAAGGCATTTTTTTTTATTTCATAGAAAAATCCATATTAACTGGGAAGAGTTTGGGATCAGACTCAATCGGTTACATAGCTGGGAGAAACATTTTCAAAAGTGTTTGGTTAAACAGCAGAGAAGATAAGATTCCCTGGGAACCATGGCAGGATAGGGGCATGGTATCAACTTGTGGAGTGAAACTGTCCAGATGCAGAACACCACCACTCACTTTGCAACCAAAACCCTTATCTCCATGCAGATTACTGGGGCTATAAATAGTTTCTGCTCAAAGTAAACACTTTTCGAGAGTGCTCTGCCCTGCTGGCATGAGATTCCCAGGCTGAGTTGCTCAGCAGCAGCTTCCAAAGTGTCTCTTTCCCTCTGTGCACGTCCACACAATCCCAGTGATATAAAGTTACTAATGCCTCCCCCTCAGAAAACTGCCACCAGACCCCAACCATTAAGACAGACAATTCTGGTGTGGCTTGTTAGTGGGTTAGGTTCTTTGGAGATTCCTCGGTTTGTATGTATTTCACTGCATAGATATGCTTTTACGTCAGCTCTGAAATTGGTCTGGGACGCCTAGGATGATTTTCATGCAGACATGTTCTCGTAGGACATTGAACAACAGGGCCCACTCGTAGATTTGGGGCAGTGAGAAAAGGGGGAATTTGTCACTAAAAACTGCTTTTAGCCAGTAGTCCTTTCTTCAGTACAGCGTTCCCAGCTTTCACTGTTTAATTTGAAGACTGCAGGCTGACTTCCCCGCTTTCTTTAATGAACCCAGCATTTTGTTAAAATGAGCTGTGCTTTACGATCCACAGTTTGTTTAAGGAGAGTGTGTGTCTGTGGTGGGGCAGGGGGGAAAAAGTCTGGCAAAAAAATCAGAGCCTACCACATTTTTTCCATGCCTGTGTTGTGCAACTCCATATTTCTTTGCACTGTTGGTCTCATCAAGTAACTTGAATGGAGTCCTTAATTATAGCTGAACGCTTGGGAAATTTAGTGGAAAACAATTTATGCAGCAGGCATAGATAATATAATCCCATGGTTTTTGTAAGACTGCTGTAAAAATGTCAGGGTTACCTGCTGTGGAAAACTAGATTCAGACTGCATTTAATTCAGGTCAGAGGCAGGTCAGGCCTTTCTGAAAGGAAAGATCATTTCCCTAGTGTGAGGAGTTCCTGAACAGTCATTTCTGCTGTTTGTTTTTTTTCCTGAAACATGTAGGGAGTGAACAGTTAAGCAGCACACAGCTGCTGCTGTTACTGATGTCCCAATGTTATCTGCCTTTAGGGTCTGTTCACATAACCTTACCACCAGCCCCTTTAGATGGCCATTGCCGGAGTGACCCTCTCCCATTGATTACATGCGAAAGACCAACAATCAGTCAAGGGACACTGTGACCCATCTATGCCCACCTGAAAATGTCAAGGTCAGGTCAGGCTGTAAAAGGAGAATAGATTCTCCCACACTGGTGACTAACACTGCAGTTAGGTGCTCGAACCAGTCACAAGCAGTGCTTCTAACCTCCCCGCCCCCATTATCAAGAAGCTAAAACGAAGAGTTACACAGCCCTCTTTATTGCATTTCACTCTCTGAGCCCCAATTAACAACTAGGTCTAATTAAGAAATAAAGTATTAAAACTCTAATGTTCTCCTGACCCCACAGGATCAACCACATTGCCAGATCACTAAAAGTCTGGATCTTACCCAAAATGCCACGCTGCCAGCCAATCCTTTTGTGATTAAAAGGAAAAGGTTTATTAAAAAAGAAAAGAAACAAATGATAACTGAAATGTTAAAGGATCAAAGCAATCAGGTACATACAAATGACTTTAAAGTCCATACATATCAGATTCTCAGTAGCATTGTAGAGTTTGCAGGCTTGTACAGTCCCTCTCAAGTGCATCCACTACCTGGATGTGTCTTAGTCCTTTGCTTCACTGCTTCAGTTGTAGATGAATTGATCCAGAAACAAGTTAGAGAAGGTGCAGCTGCCTTTTATAGCCCTTTGGGACAAGCCACCTGGCAAACACAGCACACAGCATGGAAAAGTCTCAGAATCCTCTGTCCCTACATGTTCTTATATGTTCTGGTGAACCAGAAGGTGTAACCCCTGGGTTCTGTCACTGGATTCATTGTACATTTGAGTTCCCTTGATGGGTTGATTAAGCAGATTTAATGCTAATGCCATCCTGGGTGGAGGGTCACCCAGAAACACAGCACGAGTTGAAATACAAATATACTGTACATATTTAGAATTTATAATACACAATTGATACATATAAATGTGCTTATTGGTCTTGGCGAATCATGACTTTTCCATTGGCACCATGCATGGCATATCCTCACCAGTATTTACTGCAGATTTGTGACATTGCTATCTGTAATATTACGACTGGTCATTCGTATTCCACGTAGCCTCACCCCTAAGCCAGGTTGCATCACAGACACCTCATGGCCCCTCACTGTGGCATGCTTCTTTTTCCTTTACTGCACCACAGTCCAGCGAGGCCTGCAAAAATCACAGTCCCTGTTGCAAAGCACGATATTTTAGTTAATTCCTTGCAGGATTGCTTTGAAGACAGTTCCTTGCTGCACAATACATGAACATGTGAACACCGGTTCTGGTGGCTCTCCAGTAAACAACAGACAGAAGCCCCGCCATGCAGCATAGCTAACCTTCCTGTTGTCCAAAGTGGAACTGTCCTTTAGCACCCGGCCACACAGCTGCTAGGCAGTTGGAAAGCAAGACACACTTTGAAAGACACAGTAGTGAACTGGGGTAAAACTAATACAGGAAGTTTCATGCAATGATCCTTAACGTTAGCTGTACATTTTGCTGAACCAGTTTGCCCAATTCTGTATTATAATCCAGCCAAACAAACGAGGAGTCCTGTGGCACTTTTAGAGACTAACACATTTATTTATCACATGAGCTTTCCTGGGAGAAAATCCCACTTCATCAGACGCTTGAATGTGAGGAACTTACAGAATGGGAGGAAAATAAATGTAGGGAAGTATAAGTCATAGGATCTGGTCTGACTGTAACAGCAACTCAAAGCAGCTGTTTAGATTCAAACAGTGGAGTCCAGCAATTAGCAAGGAGGTGGGTAGGGGACAGAGAAGGCAAAATTACCTCTCTATATACCCTATACAATTTACCTATTATAATCCAGTCTCTCAATGTCTTCCTTTCTGTCTAAGAATTTATACGTGTTCATCATTATGGGATGGAAGGTGTTTTATTTTGTAACCTGCTACTTCAGAAAGTAGGTGAAACAGAAAGTCTCCGTCCCAAATGTCTTACACTCAAATCCCATGAAAAAAGGGAGTCCAAGGGGAGGCGGAGACAAGAACTATTCAGAAAATGCAGAGGAGAGAGGAGTTTCCTTAGAAATTTTTTGGCTTTCACCAGAAAATGAAAAGCTACAATTTCTGGCCAATTTTTTATAGAGCCTAACACCCTAGGGCCCTGATCCTCACTGTAGTGCTGAAATACAAATAAATAATAATAGTTTCTACCTAGCTATCATATCTGGGTTTTCGCATGGCTCAGAACTGCTGTCTCTGTGCCTTCTGTCCTTTATTGTTGGATAGTGCTGTTTACAGTTTCTGCTTTTAACTGTGGTGTTGACTGCATTTCAATGGTGGCTGAAGGAAAATGTGCGTGGACTTCGAATCATTTTTTAAAAGTATTGTATACAAAGTGCTCTATAACATGGAAGGCTGCTACTCTTTTAGGAGTCTCCTCATGCTGTATCCCATCAAAGAATTCTCATTGCATTGGTTATGTTACATTCAGGCAAAACAGCTAGGGGAAAGGAAACATTGCAACTGAGAAGTGAATCCGAACAATGTGCAAAGAGAACCTAGAATAGCTGTCTGAACAGGTGGGAGGACTTCGGTGGGTGTTACAGCAAGTAGGAGATCTCTTGTGACAAAGGCTACCGTGTTCAAAATTGAAGGAAGGATGTGAAGCCACATGCAGCTGCTGGGAGATGAGGTTACAATGCAAACTAAACAAGGCTTTTTGCTAAAAGGAAATAGATCCCCCTGTGTGCAGCGAGGTGGAAACTGAGCAAGTAACTGCTTGACATCATCAGGCTGAGCATTGGATTACAAGAACCAGAGACTTGGAAAGAGAGGTAGGAAACGCCCCCTAAACCCTCGAAGTGCAACTTCATTTAGCAGCTTTTAGTATAAGGAAACTGTAAGTCTGAAACTGACTGTGATAAGCTGGCCAGCTTGGCTGCTTGCCATACTGGGCAGGTAGGTTGGCGGGCGTTAACTGAGCCTGGATTTGTTCGTTAGCAGCTTGATTTCTTAACTTGGAGAGCGGTTGGAGCTGTGTTCTGTAAGTACAGATTTACATGCTGCTAAGAGAGAATGGGGTGCAATGAATTCAGACGCGAGCAATGTACGGCGCATCAGATGTAGGAGTAGAGTAGTTATTTTTACACAGTAATACACATGTGATTACAACAAAGTGCTGATCTGGTCCAGAGCTGCCTCACCATTGTTGTGCGGGAGCCAGAGTTGTAACTCCGATGGATTATTTGTTTAAAGGTCTATTAAACTTTTGCCTAAACTATTGGGAATGGCAGAATCAAATGCCCGCAAACTGGAGACTAAGTAGAATCCCGTTTTTCTACCTAGTGTTTGTAGGCTGGACATCAGGGATGTGGCTATCATTCTTCTTTGAAAGGAATGCATTTCAGTACTTGCTCCAAAGGGCAAGTGGAGAGAGTGCATTCATGATTTAGAAATCAAAATGCACCTTGTATTAGTGGCAGCAAAGGGATTGTCTAGCCTGATTTCTGTAATCTGTCTACTTTCCGAAAGTGACCACGCACAGAATGTCCTACAATATTGATTTAGCCTCTGGTTTTCAAATGAAAAAATAATACAAATCCACGAGCTGTCCTGAGGGGCTCTGTGCACGGAGCATACACTGTACCAGGCATGCAGTGCTGTGATAAGGGTTATCATGTTATACCATGAAATGTCATTGAGGACTGCAAGGAATGGCATGTATGCAAAGGGCTCAGTCCACACCAGTGATGTGAGGGGGAGTTTTGCCACTGGCTTCAATGGAAGCCAAATCTGAGATGCTGTAGGGTCCACACACACACAGACACACACACAAATTATTTTAAAAGGAAGAGCCTTAAATAAAGCCACTGTGGAATGGGATCATGAAAACACTTTATAAACTGAATTGAAAAAATCCTCCGCTGTGGATCAGGGCTTTGTCCCCTGAGCAAGTGATATGGCTTATGGGGGTGCACACTGGATGAACCTCACATGAGGTGAAAAGGGGTGGAGGAAGGGAAATGTTCTATTGCTCAGGAGGTGATATTAGGTGCACAGAATGTGAGCCAAATCTAGCTTGCCTTATTCATGGGTGAAGTCCCATTGCTGCCTAAATTCTCCTGGGATGGATGGATGGATGGATGGATGATGAATTCACAGAAGCAAGAGGTAGATCTCAATGGTATGTTGCACCAGTGAAATACAGTAGCATTAAGGTGAATCCTTTAGAGAGAAGAGAACTGCATGCTCAGTGGGAAAGGGCACCAGGTTCAGCCTACAAGCCAGATGCAGCTCATGACGTTCTGCACGAAGGATTGTCAGCACCCTCCTGTTTAATAAGGAGGTGCAGCACTCAGTGCAGTCAGCAATCCATTCCATGCCTGCAGAATCCAGGCCAGAACAGACCCTCCGTGGTAACTGTGACGCAAGCTACGTTTCCCAATCTGAGAGCTAGAGAAAGCAACACAGTTATGAGTAGTCAGCATCCTGAAGGCTCCTCGAGTTTCTTTTCTCTAATGGGGAATACTGCAGTGGTGTCAAGGACATATGGGTTGGTCTCATTCACCTGGTCTCATTCACGCAGGAAATCCAGCTTCACTGAAGATCTCTAGAGGAACCGGTCATCTCTCTCAGTGATACCCAGCCATCTCAACCACAATAAGAAACACCCAGCGCCCCAGGCAAAGCTCCACACTGAGCCTACTGGGCCGTGGTACCTAGTTATTATTGTCATTGAGAAATCCCACTTCACATATTTAAAAAGGGAGAACAAAAGCTCAGATACCTTACAGAAATGGCTATCATGGGCTAGGTAGATGGACTCCAACCATCGATCTCTCTGATAATGAAGGCACCAAACCCCAGTAATCCAGATCAAATCAGAATACACATGGACATGCATCTCTCAAACACACTGTTCCTCTGGGAATGGCATGTCTCACCCACTGCTGATGCCATTCTTGGTGACTTTGAGGAAGCCACAACTTTCTCCTTGTTGATGTCAGTGCTTGATATCACCAGCTTGAACTTGCACCAGCATCAAGCTCTCTCATCACTAGAACTGCTTAGAGTCTTTCAAAACAGAAAAACAAAAAATTGGCTTAAAAAAACCCCACGCTTAAATGCAAAGATTTTCTGTTTTTAATATTTTTATGGTTTGGGGAAAAAACTTTAAAATTCAACAAAAATTGTAAACCATTAAAAAAAATTAAGATGTTGTTTATTCTGAAAAATGCTTTATTTTCTGATGCTATATTGACACTGAAAATTTTTGATTGGTCCTTTTAGTCACATGGTGAAGTGGAATGTTCCATTTACAAAACATGCTTATTTCAAATCGGAACAATTCAGTCTGAGTGTAATTCTGTCCAAGCGGCCCATATGAAAACACAAAATGAAAAATGGTTTCTATTTGCTGAAATTCCTGAGCATCTATGGGACTTAAATAGCCCCGGTACTAGACTGAGCATTTAACTGTCTTCAATATATTTATCCTCAAAACTTTCTTGTGAGTTAAGACAGAAATATTATCCCCATTTTGCAGGCAGGGAACTGAGGCACAGAGAGACTGTGTGATTTGCCCAAGTCATACAGGAAATCTGTAGAAGAAAAAGAAAATTGAGCCTCAGTCCCAGACTAGCGTCCTAACCATTGGACCATCCTTCGAAATTCTGTGGAGCTTTGCCCTCCACCTTTTGCACCCAGATCAGAGACAGTCTCAGCACCCACTGATCTTAAGTGGTTCACAAGACTTGAATGATCCCTGGGACTCATGGCAGATCATTCAACGCAGTATGGATATTTGAAGGACCCCAAGAGAGGAATCTCAGTCTCAGCTGGGCTAAGAGGGAATTCCACAAATCCCCAGGAGAATACTTTGTCTGTGTCATTTCTGTGACTGGAATAGTCGCAGATCCTAACAAGGCAGCAGCTCTCAGAAGAAGCTTGTCTGTTCCACAGCATACCAGCGAGATACACCGCCTCCTAGAAATGCTTCACAATTGCATAGGTGTTGTTCCCAGCTACCCAGGACCCTTTCTATACCTGGGTAGTAACTTCGTTCCAGAACTCAACCAGGCTGGGGACAGTGGATTAAGTGTAAGGAAACTTCCCGTCCCCTGCCTTAAACTATTCATTCCTTGACTTCAGACCTTTCATTGTGCCTCAGCCTGGGGGCTGGATTTGTCACTTCTCCCCCGTGCAGTTCCATGGTTTGTGCTATGATTTGCTAAATTCTTTATATCGCAACCCAGCACTTACATTGGGATGAGGTTCTGAGACATTTGTGTTGCTTCTCCCTGTCCACCCTCCTCTAGACAGGTTACAAATCCCAAGTCACTGCATGGAGGCATTTCCATAAGAGCCCTGTAATACCTGGATTTGCTGGTGAGGGCAGCGGATGCACAACTCACCCCTGGGGTAGTGCCTTTGACTTTGACAGAGTTGGTTTTTACACATGGAACTCATTGCCACAAGATATCACTGGGTATGTCTACACTTGTTAATTTAGGTCGACTTTAAGTCAACTTTGTTAAGTCGACTTAGCATGTTCACACTCAAAATTTAAGTCTACTTAGAGGGGACCATACAAAATTGACTTAGAGCATCCACACTGGACGCCTAGGTCGATTTGTAGGGCCTAGGTGGACCTGGGACAGGTCCACGGTGGCAGGGGGTCACCCCTTGCCAAGTGCCAGGGGGCTCAGCATTTGCCCCATTGTTCCTGGGTACAATGGGGGCTGAGCTGGACAGGGACACTGGCAGGGCATAGGAGCAGGGTGGGCAGGGCAGACTGGGGACCTTGCCCTGCCCACCCTGCTCCAATGTCCCTGTGGGGGGACACACCAGGCTGTGGCTGTGCCAGCCACCCTGGCAGGGACGGCAGTGGGGAAGTCCTAAAGCCCCCTAAGTCAACTTAAAGTCGACTTAGGGCTACTCCATGTCTACACTGGCTAAGTCGACTTTCTAAAGTCGACTTAGCCAGCAAAGTCGACTTAAAATGAGGTTTTATAAAGTCGACTTAATTTTTCCTTAAGTTGACTTAAGCAGCTGCACTTAAGGAAAGTGTAGTGTGGATGCAGATTAAATTAAGTCAATTTAATTTGTAAGTGTAGACGCACCCACTGAGATAAGGAGTTCAGGAGGATTCTCAAAACGGATCAGGCACTCAGATGGAGATGAACATCCACTGTTATAATGAATAGAATATAGTTTTTGCTTCAGGGCAACTACTAACTGAGGCAGGGTGGGGAGATATTCCATAACCGGCCACTGCAGAATTTCTTGTACTCTTATCTGAAGCAGCCGGCGCTGCCTGTTGTTGGAGGCAGGATATAGGACTAGCTGAGTCACTGGTCTGAGCCAATAAGGCAATTTCTATGTTCGTCAGGGTGAATTCAGTCCATTGTTTTCCCATGAATCAACAGGCATGAGGCTGACCTTTCTCTATGCTTCCGTCACCTAAACGAAAAAGGGATTTCCTCTCTGGATCAGAAGTGATACCCCGCATCTGTTGTGCAGAACGATGCTGAATTATGCAGGAATAATTACAGGACAGGACTTCTGGAATACCTGCTCATTTGAACCCGTGCTGAGATCACTGAATTATTTTCACGTGTTCAGCTGCCACCAGTCATGTCAGAGAAAGGAGCGCCCAGAAGACATGCCTTTGGCTGAAGACAATGCTCGTCCAATTCATTCACAGTTGGGTTCGGATGATCAGACACGCTGGCCAGAAATAGCTGCATGTTACATTTGCTAGATAAAGGCACCAGACGGATATCTGAAATTCCAGTTATTCCTCATGTACGCATATCCAATGGCCCAGAATCCCCATGGAGGCAGTGAGGGTGGAACATCGCTCACTTTTCCAGCCCATAGACTGGAAACAAGGCTGTGGATGCCTGTGGTTTGGGAAGTTGAATTCCATCCTCCAGCTACCAATGTTACCCTCTCAAAGTCAATTATTTTGAGGAGCAAAGGCCAACTCCTTCCCAGGAGAGCAGGCCTGTACAATCCTGTCTCTTTGTTTGCCAGTTCAGAGGGGCATATCCGTGTGGGTCTGTTTTTAACTCCTCTTGGGAAAGAGCTGCATGTTTGTTTGCAGTAAATCTGAAGCACCATGATCTGGCTCTATGGGCCGCAGAGTGAGTGAGCCCCAGAAGAGCAGGAGGGCAAAGAAACAAAATGAAAGAGCAGTGGCCAGTGGGCATGCATCCTTCCCAGCGGGCATGCGTCCTTCCCAGCGGGCATGCGTCCTTCCTTCCTTCCTGCCTTTGTATGCCTGGCCAATGGCCTACTAGGCGCAATGTGTTTTGCTAGAGGGGAGGGAATGCTGCTTTGCTTCCAGCCTAATTGTCAAAGGAGTACACAATGCAGTAAAAGTGTGGTGTCAAATTTTCATTTCTTTATCTGGACACCATAATCATAATCATTAGGATTTTGCATTTAGATAGCCCCTGTCATCTCGATGTGCTTCCCAAACATTAAATAAGCAAGTCTCCCAACCCCCACTGTGAGAGATGCAAGTATTAATAGTAGCTCCATTTTATGGATGGGGAAACTGAGGCACAAAGAAGAAAAGTGACTTCCCCAAGGTCACACATGAATCAGTGTCAGAGCCAGTGATGAACTTGCCTCATGCTCCAATCATGGGATAATTCAGGGGGAAAAAACCAAGAAATAGAAGAAGAGGCTCAGATCTGCACCACGGTGACAGCTGGGGACAGATTATGCAGTGGGCTAATTCATTATGGATTATGCCTGTCATAATAGTACAGTGGATTAATGAATTAAATCAGTTAAAGCTGCTGCACCAGCTAATTGTTGTATCATCAAGCTAGCTGTTGCTTTCCATTATGCTAATATTTGCTTCTGGGCAAAGGGAAAAAAACAGTTCATGATGTTCCAGTTGGTTTGAAAATTCAAACAGCTGCTTAAATAAATGAGTGCCTTGGCTGACTTTTGCTGGCCAGATTTAATCCACCAGCAGTTCTTAGGACCACAAAGGAAATGTATTTGACTGGCTGTTCAGGGCCATAGGGATAACATACGGCTGCAGGCAATGGTGAGTCAACCTAGAAACACAAGATAAACTAAACAAGTCAAATTCCAAAGGGGTAGCCGTGTTAGTCCATCTACTAGGGAAGTTTCACTGTTTGAGATGCCAATTTAGCTGGAAACTGACATTTATTTATATTCTTGAAGTAGCCAGTGACTCCCCTGAGCCTGCTGGGTTCAAGCTGTCAAAAGTGGAGTCATTTCACTTTTCCATGTCTTATGCAAATTGGTTAAACAAAGAAGCAAAAGCAGAGAGTGAAAGCACTTTGGGAAGAATGGCCTCTTCCTAGGCCTTGTCTGCACTGGGATTTTAGCCAATGGGATTGCTACAGTGGTATAAGCCCCTGACGTAGACATCATGATTCGCACCAGTGGTTAAATCTCAGTGTAAATGGGAAGTTTCCTGCCTACATGTCCATCAAGCCTGGCTCCAGAAAGCCAGGTTAGGCCCTTTCAGCACATGTTTTTCCTTCGCAGCTGTGCTCACAGGTAGATTTGAAGAGGGTCCACACAGTGAATTTACTAATTAAAGTGTAGACAATTTTGCTTTATTTCTTTTCTTTTCTCCTGTTTCTCAGAAACATTGTACCTGCTGTGCACACAGGTGAACATCTGACAACATGTATCGCAGGAAGGTCAATTAAATAAGGTACGATTTTACACTTTAATCGGTTATCTGGAAAAGCATCCAGGGTGACTTGATTTTCATTGACAGGGTGCCATAACATCACACAAACGGGAAGGATTTTTTCTTTCCATTTTGTAAAAAGACACTTGACCACTTGCTACGCAGAGAAGTTGTTAAATGAGAGCTAAAAAGGAACTTTCAGAAACACCATGCAACCTACTGGCTGGACTGAGTTGGCATCTGCTCAGATCATGTGTAGATCTCGTCTAACTTCCATCAGTGGTTAATGAGATAGTGAGACCCCATCAATGGGCTGAAAGGCCAGTAGTCTGGGAAGGGAGATAACATATAAACCTTGGGAACTCATTGAGTAACATGCAGAAAACCTTTGTGGAATGGCATAACCAGACAGTTCAGCAAAACAAACAAGGAGTCCTGACTAACAAATTTATTTATCGCATGAGCTTTCGTGGGAGAAAATCCCACCTTCGTCAGATACTTCATCACGGCTACCCCTTCAGACAGTGAAGGGGCACTATTGCAAATTCCCCCCTTGTTTGTATGCAACCTCAATGCCTATGTGAAACCCCAACTCATGTGTTGTCAGCAAGGGTTTTCCCCTGATAATCTGAACCTTAAAGTTTGCAGGGTCCTTCCTAGACTCCAGCCAGGACTCATCGCTGAATGTGCAGTCCCTGCACCTCTAAGGTTAGCATGTACTACGCGGCGGTACATGACTTCCCTACAGTCTTTCCTGTACTCAGTACTTGGGGCATAGAAACGTACTTGTACCAAAGCATAGTGAAATATGGGCTGCCAGGGCCCCCGAATACAGGCTGTTCCGCTGTCTCTCAGTTGTTGGCATGTTGTTGTGTAACGTTTAGAGTATATTTTGGAAACAGTGCTTGAGATACCAGTTACGTAGACACACCCTGCCCTTTGTTACAGGCTGTACTTATACATTCATTAAGTTTTCCTTGCCTATTCAAATCGATGTCACAGATTCTAACCTGGGGTCTGGATTAAATCTAAAAATCCCTGGTGACCGCCAAATCCTCACTCCTTTGTGAAACCTGAGTAAATGCACACAGGGGTTCCAAAAAGATCCAGTGGATTGAAGAGAGTCCCCTGGCTCTGTAGCTGCTCTTTTCCTATTGTGGAGGACAGGTGTTAGCTAATAGATCAATGCAATCAGACATCCACAGGCTATGACCTCTTCTTCCCAAATCTCACATCCCTCTCCAAGGTCCAGCCACATAGACCTCTGCCATGCTGCTTCCCGGTACCTATTGGCTGATAATGTGGAGCTCTCTGCCATCACAATCACAGTGTTTGCAGCTTTGGCGATAAAAGACCATAATCCCCAAAGGATTCTCTGGTGCACCCAGCCTCATTTTTCCTCCAAACCATCTCAGTGATTTGCAATGCACCTGCTGTTTAAGATAATGGATGTTCAGCCATCCCATTGGGAACAGTTTCTGATTGGCTGATTAAATAGCAAAGTTCACAGGGTGGAAGATTGCTGCCCCCTGACTCTGTAGCATGTGTCTGTATCTCTGTCTTCAGTTCAGCAGTTTCTATGCAGCTGGCTTAACCTCTCTGTAGGGAGAAGCTGCTGTTGCTTAATGCATATCTGTGAAGGAGGTCTCCCCCTTCTTTTTCCAAAACACACGGAGAAAGGGTTGTTTCAGCCCACTCAGACCGCTGTACTTTGGTTGGGAAGTTTTAAGGCGCTTCAGTGAGATAATAATGCAGAAAATAATCCCAGGCCGTTAGCAAAAGCATTTGGAGTGATCCTGTGAATCACCTAGTCATCCCCCTCCTCCACAGCAGGGCTGACTGTGTTCTACCGAAATCATCCCTAATGCAGAGGCGTCTAACCTACTCTTGCCTGAAAGCCACTGCTGACAGCTTCTTAATGTCCCCTGCTAGTCTCCATTTTCCTTGTAGGCCCAGAGGCAGGGTTTTCCCACCACCTTTCGAGGCAAACATTGCTGCTGCCACCCCATTAGGGACCATTTAAGATGTTTTCATGTAATAGGAAGAAAAATATACAAGCTGGCACCCTGGGAGCAGACTGGAGCCCAGGGTGCTAATCAGCCAGGCTCTTTCCATAGTAACATTCTCTAGGGCCAGCTGTTTTATTTTTGTGCTCCTGCCGAGAGCTGCTGGGGCCCTGCCCCATGAGTAAGTTTGCTACCTCCTCCCTAGACCCTTCACTCCATTCCTCTTAAAAAGAAATAGTTCTCTGGAAAGCTAAAGGTGGCTCCTGTACTAGGATAGAGGAGGCCTGAAATGATATGGGTACCCTAGCCTACCTGAGCTCTTTTAGACTGCAGATTGTGATTCCTAGCCTACAACTCCTAGGAAAGTGACCCGCATTCTCACAAAACTCTAGTTCCTCCCCATCTCAGGATACAAACAGAGCTCACATTCCCCTGCATTTCCTTCCCTCTCTGGAGTGTAAACAAAGTGCTTCCCCCTCCCAAATCTGAAAGGCCTCACTCATCTGATTTCTTTTCCCCGCCCGCTTCCTGCTTCCTTTTATACATGGCAATGGCAGCTGGCCCTTGTTGAAAGTCAGCTGTATCTGCTCCCCAGCCATTTAACCCTCTCCTGCCTGGTTCTTCTGTCCTGCTGGGAGACATAGAAGTGTGGCCTTGAATAGAATACCCCAGGCTTCACTTTGAAGCCAACAGTCACTCAGAATTCAGCAGCCTGGGAAAATCTCATTGCCATAATGCACTGTGAAGCACTGGGTCATTTCCAACCTTTGAGTGGAAATGCACCAGCGATCAGAATCAATATTTTGTGCAGACTGGCCTTTCCTTCCTAGATAGTTACCTTTAACTCTCCAAAATTTCCCTTCCATAGGCCTAGATGGCTCAAAGGTAGACACTGGCACCCTGCAGTCCTCTGTCTGTGCTGACTCCTGCTTTGCCAATGGCGTCCTGCTCTTCAGTAATGTGCTTCTCCCCTGGAGGACTGCAGAAAAGAAAGACCCCTGATTTATTAGTGCTTCAGAGAGCTGTGAGATACGGGGAAAAAAATTCAACATGTGAACAAAACGAAAATGCAAACACTCTCATGGCAACTGGTTATGGCTACGTGAAGGGACCAATTATTTCCATTAATCAACATGGTGAGAAGCAGCAAGCAGAGGGTTAAAGAGCAACTTTGAAAAATCAGGCTAGATCTCAGAACAAACTTTATAAAAGCTTGCTTGCCAGTGGAGACTGTAGAATCACTCTCATGGGGGATTTTTTTGGGACAGACACTAGACACCTGTTCCTAAGGCAGAATGAAATCAACCTTGCTCTGATGCGCTTAGACAGGCTGGAATAGTGTCTCTTCCATGCCCAAGCAAAGGCCAGATCCTCAGTGGGTGTTAAGTGGCATGAGTTCATTGAGGAATCATAGAATGATAGGACTGGAAGGGACCTCACGAGGTTATCTAGTCCAACCCCCTGCTAAAAGCAGAACCACTCCCACTAAATCACCCCAGCCAGGGTTTTGTCTAACTGGGCCTTAAAAGTTTCCAGAGATGGAGATTCACCATCATCTCATCCAAACATTTAAGACCCTGCAATTGTGCCTAACTGGCCCAGTCCATGGAACCAAAAGCATTTCAGACAATGCTACCAAGCAACTCCTGCATTTTAATCTCTTACCTAACAGCCTAAATATGGCCTCCAGGACCTCTCATTCACCTTTCCCTATGTCACTGGTGCCTATATGTACCACAATCACCAGCTTCTCCTCAGCACTGCATGTAGGTCTTTCAGATGTCTCAGAAGCTCACGCTCGGCAGGCCATTCACCCTGGGGTTCTCCCAGTCATCACAAATCCAATTTCTATATATCTGATAATAAAATCCCCCATTACTATTACCTGTCTCCGCCTAATAAGCAGGAACCCCTCCCTGGGAGGAGTATTTTCATGCAAGAGAATTCCATTATAACATCTGGAAGTCATTGGGTCAGATAGTCAGCCCCCTCTCCTGATGCTCTGCGCCAATTCATGAGCACAATGCAGCTAGAAAGCTCCCTGGCAAAAAGCTTAGTTTAAGAAGTATCCCTGGAAGTGCAAGAACTATTTATGGGTATGAAAAATCTGGCCTACCTGGTCCCTATACCATCCTCTTCCTCAAAGCCTGCAGAATGTAGGGCATGTTGGGAATGTGGCAAGGAAAAAGGCAGCGTGGCTGACGCACTGCTGTATTTTGGCATGTAGCTAGAACAGTCTCACACTGTGATAGGCTGAACTGGTCTCAGTTCAAATCAAGGGTAAGAAGAAGGGAGTGTAACGGTGACACACAGCTACCTCCGCTTCCCCAGGCTGCCTCTGCTGCATCAAGCACAATATTGGAATGTCTGACGATCTGGCCCTATTCATGTATTTGGTTTTGTTCCACATTGACATTCTTATAGTAAAATGTTCAAGGGTCTATTTAAGAAAAAAGTTTTCTAGTGGCTGCTTTAGGGCCTGTTTCTACAGTTTGTAATAGGCAAAGAGAGCTACAGTGGCTCAGACCAGCTGCCTCCCAGCTGAAAGGGTAGCTTAGCGAGACTAAAGCGGACAGTCCAAGAAGTACTCATTCTGCAGTGATCATTGGCAGGATCAATGCCTAGACAGACAGACAGACAGTCCTGAGGACAGCGAGAAAGTGAGAGAAGTGGAACTTGTGTTCAGTCGTCCGCTTCCCTCTAAACTAATGGAGAGGGAGACAGGAAACATGGCAGTAAATTAGAGGGCCATTACACACTTAGCAGTTCCTTTCTGAGTGGTGTACAAATGTCATCATGGCCTCTATGTTTATTATTTCACTGACTCCAGGTCCAGAAATGCTCCCTTTACAAGCAAAGAGAACTTTTTCCTCTAGCTGTCCATGTCCCGGGGTCAGCCTGTGCTCTGAGTCAAGTTCTGACTCAGGCATCCTCAACCCCAGAAACCAAAATTCACTGTCTGCTGGGGCAGGGCAGAACACAGACCTGAGTAACCAAGGTGGTTGGTGTTTTGTGAGTCAGTATAGCCTTCAGCTCCCCCTCCTCTTGCTGGGTTTTAATTCCTGGAGTTAGCAGCTCTGAAGGAGCAGGTTAGTGGAGTAAAAAATAAACATATCCAGAGTTGTTCTTCTGGTTTCTGAGCCTTTAGGGTGCCCTTGGGTGAGGTTTTCAGGCTTTTCCTACTCTCATGGGCACTTTTATTTTTCAGTGAAAGCTGTGATGCTCATTAACCCCCGACCGCAGAGCTGGGCTTTTAAGAACACCCCCCCACTCTTGCTAGTCCCAGGTCATGCTGGGGAGCACAAACCCACAGTCTGGCTTACAGCTTGCCCATCAGGTTTGTCTCTACCTGTTCCAGACACCCCTTCCATTGCAATGTGGACACATCCACTGTCTCATAAGCCAGTCTCCCTTCACTGGTACTCACAGGCTGTGTCATGCTGGCTTGTGCCCCTTGATGCTGCAGACCCAGGGAGAACAGCAAGTAACGTATGCTAGGACCTTTCCAGCACTCGATTACTCAGGCTTGTGGGCTACTTTCGCTTGTATGCTGCTCTTTGTTATTACCACAAGGTGGGATTAGAAAGTGTTTTTAGCACCACCATGAACACACACGTTTGTGCTGCCACTAAGATGTGGCCCGGTATAGGGGCTGCGGATTAATGCCGGCTAATGCTATGAAGGATGTTACCTCTGAGAAAAGCAGAACAGTACGCTCCTGTATCCTTCACCACAGTTCCCTTTTCCGTGGGCAATGAGGCAGCCCCGCCGTGAAAGCAGCCATGCCACTCAACTGTCCGGGGTCTGGCTGACCCCTTGCCGGAATAAGTTATGGCGGGAGGGACCTGTGCCAACACAATGCCAGAGGACATGGAGTGTGTTAAGAGCATCCGGAGTGACGGGGGTGTGGCAACCCAGCAATGAGGTCTGTTGGTGGACGTGAGGACTGGGGCCTCTGGCGATGGAACAGCAGAAGGGGCTGCGGGCCCGAATTGAGATGCACCATCCGCGCGTTCTCAGGTGCCGTGGACTACAGCAGAAGGCTGGGGTTGAGGTGCAGTGGGAAAGTTAGGCGGGTGCCCCAGAAATGGGATAACAGGAGGTGCAATAGATCAAGTCAGAGTTGAGATACATGGGCAGCACTAGCTAGGAGGAGCCCAGGAGTGGAGTAATAAGTACTATAGGGGCAGTGCTGGTATGTCGTGTGGGGGCCTCGGACCTGGAGCAGCAGCAGGTGGACTGTGGTGCCTGGCCCCAGCCCTGAAAGAGCAGGGACTGCGAGAGAGCACGTGAGGACTGAGATGTTTTGAAGCTGTGCAGCGGAAGTTCACCTGGCTCCTACTCACAAGGGGTTTAGCACAGGCCTGGCAGATATTCTTTAACTCCATGAACACAAAATGCATTTATATTTTAAAACAAATACGCTGGCAAAGCATTGCTTTGTTGCAGAGCACAGAGGGTTAGACGCTAGATGTCTCCATCTCTTATTCCATTTTGCCCTGTGTGTTTGGCCAGACTTGGAGAACCCTGAAAACTCCCCTCCTCTTGTACTATCATTGAAGCTGAGGGAGGTTGCTCCAGTGAACTTGGTGTGACAGAGTTTACTGAATTTAGCGTGAGAGCGAGAGTGCAGTGTTATTTACAGTGACAGCTACTGTGACTTCCCTCCCAAAACACGGGTGCGCTATTTCCCGCAGTCCAGTCTGACAAGGGGTGCTCATTGGTCTGGGCCAGTGTGTGAATGAGTGGGAGATCCTGGAAAGCTAGTGGAGCGATCCTGGCATGTCTTTTCCATTAGGTTCAAGTCTATAAATGAGCCCAAAGACAATGGGAGCTACATGCATGGACTGAACCAAGACTAAGCCAGTCAGGAACTTCGAGCCTGCAGGATGCTGCGTTCCCCTCCTCAAACAGCACTAAGGGATAAAAAGAACTGGGAGTTCTCAGCACTTCACAGGAGCCAAGACCCCTAGCATGGCACATACGACAGTGAGCTCTTTGGGGCAGGAACCACCTTTTTGCTCTGTGTTTGTCCAGCGCTCAGTGCCATGGATGGGGTCCTGCTTCCTGACTGGGGCTCCTACATTCTCCTGCAAAACAAATAATGAGCAATAACAATGCCACCTTTGATAGTGTTGTCTTGGGATGGGGAAGTATTTTCTCGCCAAGCCCTCTTTTTCAGGAGTTTAAATCACACTAAAAAAACCCTCGGCTCTTTGAGCTGAAATTTCTCATGCTTTTTCACAGGCAAAGTGTTATTGGAATGATTGCTAGAATTCCACCCAGCTACCATCAGAGTCCGGGTGAAAACACCTTACCGTTAGGTTTGCCTTGTGTGTGATGACTTGCTCCCCCTTGGATTGAGGCTGTGCAGCAGCCATTTTCCCTGCAGACCCAAAGGTAGCGCAGAACTCCTGTCGGTCCCCTTTCTGTGTTCTAGCAGGCCCCCTCAGAAGTAAAGCGTCTTGCTCTTTAAATATTTGAATAGCTCAGCAGGGCTGTGTGTGCGTTTGGCTGTTGTTATGGAGCCTGCCCCAATAAGGGAGTTCTAATAATAGATCCTGTATTGCAGAATGAAAGGGCAAGGAGTGGATTCTTAGAAAAAAGCTGTTTGTCCATATAAGACATTGTACAAATTCACTCATATCACGACAGGCTATTAGAGGGGAAATGAAACAGGATGTAATGCCTGCTGAGAGCTGATCCCAGACCTGGTTCCCCAACAGCCTCACAGCGCTATTCTTTTAAGATCGCTGTACCTTCTCTTCAGCCACATTGGCATCACCATTTCCTTTGCAGTCACAGCTTTATAACACCCTAGAATTTCACATCACCAGCACATTGCTATCTGTCCGGCTTGGGAAACGCTGTGTCCCCTCGTGACACTCTGACTTCTTGGCTCCTTTCTGACAGAGAAAGAAGTAAGGCTTGCAGTCAACATGGTCAGTATCACATCCCCCTGCGAAAAGGAACTGGGTCGTAACTAGTTCCCTTCCCAGTAGTCCCCACCCCCTTCATTAACTGGATTATGGAGAAATGCTCTAGGCTCCCTGGGAGAAAGGGACTGTTTGCCAGATGCTGGGAATAGGTGAGAGGGGATGGGTCACTTGGGATATGTCTACACTAGCAGGTGCTAGGTCGAAGGAGGAATGGTGCATTGTGGGTAGCCCTGGGAGGGGGCCTGGAGGCCAATTAAGTTGACTTAAGGGCTTCCCTGTCCACACGCTGGCTTAAAGTCGACGTAATAAGGTCGACTTAAGCATTAAGTTGACAGTAAGAGGTGGTGTTATTAAGTCGACTTAATAAAAAGCCCAGTGTGGACGCAGCGGTCTGTAGGTCGACTTAACCTTCCTAAAGTCGACCTAAGGCTCCAGTGTAGACGTACCCTTGGTGATTACCTGTTCCGTTCATTCCCTCTGAAGTTCCTGGCAGTAGCCGCTGTCTGAAGACAGGATACTAGGCTAGCTGGATCATTGGTCTGACCCAATATGGCCATTCTTATGTTCTATAGCCTCCCGTCCAGCTGACACCCCATCAGGGTACCGTGCTCCTGAGCATGAAGAAGGCAGACAAGCATCAAAGGAGTTGCTGCCACAAAGCACCATGCTTCCCACTCCCAAACAACACAGTGATCCCCTCTGCCAGCCATAAAGCATCTTGCCATCCCGGAGCTTCCTGGCACTTTCCCCAGAGCCCCCTAGCAATCATTCTCCCAGACACCAGCCGTATGTGTGGGTATTCAGAATGGTTCTTCTAGCTGGCCCAAGGATGCTGAGCTCAGAGGCTACCAGCCCCCCAGAAATGTGGGCAAAAGCTTGCAGAGGGAGAGGAGAGGAGATTCCCTTCTTGAGAGACGTCAGCATGGTCTCTACTGACCAGGGCCACGGGTCGGGCTGTTCCATCCACCCCAGCGGGCAGGCCAGGTTCCAGTTAGAACCTTCAGGGCCAGAAGCCGCTCGGGGGGGGCAAGTCCAGCTGGGGAGTTGGTTGCCAACTGCCAGGTATTGTAAAAAGAGGCGAGAGGGGTTAGCTGTGGCTGCCCACCACGTGTCCCCTGGTGAATTCAGCTCCCATCCCCAACCCAGCCCCTGTAGCTCCACGGCGGTGCTAAAGGGCCCAACCCTCACTGGCACGCAACTCTGGCAATGGAGAGGAGCCGGAGCAGAGGTGGGAACATTCCCCCGTGTCCCTGTCCTGGGAAGACCTGCTGTGCAGGGGGCCTCCCTGCCTGCTGGCATGAGCCCTGCTTTCAGCCTCTCGCACACTGAGGTGGCATCAAGGGTGTTCACTGCCTATGGCTAGTGTCCCTGGGCCGGAGAGAAACTACAGCAGCCCAGAGGCTGCTCTAACTAATCCCGGGGGCCAGACAGGCACCTACATACGCCCCAGCCTACGGAGAGCGCCAAGCCGGTTTAAAGCCACTTTCCCCACTCTTCCCCACCGCGTCCCCGTCCTAAGCACGAGAACTGAGTCTCCAGGGTCAAAGCTCTTTGTCAAGGCAGTTGGGGTTTGGGGCCCTCCTTCCCTGGAGAAATCTAGTGTTGTGTTTAATTTTTGAACTTCCCTCCATCCAGTCAGCCCAGGAGTGGCCGCCCGAACTAGGCGGAATGTCTAAGGCTGAGAATAGAAAAGGGAACCCTGTCAAAAAATGCCTGAAATGCCAGGCAGAGATGGGCAGATCCCCCGCCCCTATGCAGGGCCTGTGTCCTCGGTGCCATGAGGAGCAAAAGAGCCAGAAAGGCAAGAGGTAAGGAGGCAAGCGCAAGGGGGAGCAAAGCGGAAGGTGGAGGGAGAGCAATGTTGGAGGGAAGCGTAACTGTTTTACCCACTGCCCCCCGGCAAGGGCGCCGAGGGCTGTGCTCCGAGCAGTAATGTTGACTAGCCAATGTGTGTTCACGGCTGTTCCCTGCCCCAAAGAGCTTCTGGTCGGACTCCCACAAAAACAATCCTGCCCCCCCCCCGCCCTTGCCTCTGTCCCAGGCCCATGGCCAAGAGACGATCTGGAGCGGAGGCTTTGTGAAAGCAAGAGAATTTGAAGAGGGAGGTGAAGTTGGAGGGGTAAACTGAATCATGGAAATGAGTCTGCTTAGCTCTTAGGAGGCAGCCTGGAGGAAGGGAGGAAGCAGAGATAGGGAGCAGTTGGCTGAGAAAATGGGGAGAGAGACGGAGTGAAGGGTGAAACCATGTAGATTGTCAGACCACTAGATCAACATGAAGCAAACCCCTGCTACACAGTTCTCCCATTTACAGAAGGGGAGGCTCAGGCACAAGGGGGAAGTGAATTGCCCGAGGTCAGGCAGCAAACCACATCCCTGAGAGCTCCTGGCTCCTCACTCTGTGCTCAGTCCATTGCTCCACGCTGCTTCTGCAAGCGAAAGCAGAGAGGCGGTCGGGGCTGGAGCAGTAAAGGGCCCGAGGGGGAGGCATGGCCAAATCCAAAGGTGACAAGGGAGGAGGAGATGGAAAATAGTCTTTGTGGGAGCAGGGTATGCTTGTGCAGAATGGACATCTCTATTTTACTTTAAGGGTACATTGGTACAAACCCGATCATGCTGGAGGAATCTGTACATTACTCTGTCTTGTCACCCTTTTGCCCTGAGTGGTTAACATTCAGGGTCTTTCAGGCTGTCTTTGTTAGGAGAAGAAATCAGTGACAGAGCCTGGTATTTCTTTATGTATTTTCTTTGCAAGTAAACAGGATTGTCTCAAAGTCTTATTTCCCGAAGACAGCAGGAATCAAAACACTAGGTTCACAGTTCTAAGCTCCTTTCCAGCCAGAGCTCTGCTCAAAAAGCTCTCCTGCGTGGCTTTTTCTCAGATCCATGAGACCACTGCGTATCTATCAGTCTGCTTGATCTTCCTGCTGCCTTCTCTGTCTGCTTCTGCCAAGATGCACCCCTACCTCCATCAAACAATACCCAGAGAAACCTCTCTGCCCATATAGCTCAGTTTCTGACAAGCTCTGCATGTGGCCTGTGTTTTTACTGGCATTCCCTATGCTCTCACCTGCCGTACTTGAAAAAAAGAGGTTAGCTGCTTCTTATATTTATCCTGAATGGAGGGCAGCAGATCTGTCCAACAGCTTTAATAAGATTTCATCCAGCCCCTAAGGCTCCATCCATCTTACAGAACTACCAAGCTGGATTTCAATCCTAGACAAACATCCTGTCACAGTGTGAAGCCTAAGTGCTGCAGAGCTATTTGAATGGCAATTGCTCTGTGAGCATTCCTGCTCAGCCAGTTCTCTTCAGGACCCAGGTGCAGGTATGCAAACACCGCCATTAAAAGGCACCCTTTCCAGTCACATGGAGAGAGGGCTGATTCTGGAAGGGTTAGCGCAAATCACTGGCGGATTTCCTGAACAGCTCATCCTGGTACCCACCAGGAGAAAAGGGGATATTCTCCAGGCCTGCTCTACACTTCCCAAGGGTGCAATTTGCTCTTTGCCCAGGGCCAGCACCAGTCCTGGGCACACAGTAGCATGCTGGCCCTCTGTACAGGAGTGAATTTCATCCATGTGCAAGCATCAGCGAGACTGCCACAGTGCTGGACCAATGTGAGGAGAATATTTGAAACCCCCCACGAGGACTTAGACGTCAACCTAGGTAGCACTAAGCCAGCGGCGTTAGCTGCTCTCGGGCAGAAAGTGGCTCCAAGCTGGGGCAGATGAGATTTGCTGACTGGTAGGGTCCTGTCTATCCAGGTCCACCACTGAGCATAGCTCTATTGCTGGGATCAGGGAGGCGAGTTAGATCTGGCATCATGGTTCAGGTCCATTTCTGAGGGGAAGCTGGGTTTACAGTAACTGTCCAGTCTCCCCACCTTTGTGTGCTGAGTTTGGCCGTCTCCTGCCAGCCAGGTGTATCTCCAGCACGTACATCTGTTACATCTTAATAAATACATGGGTTGTTTACTCTGCTACTCTCTTCCCCACCCCTCCCCCCATGGGATTGCTCTGTTTGGCAAAGCGCTGGTGTTACTGTCCTTGGAGGATGTGTCATTCACCCATCTGCAATCCCGGAAGAAGATAAGAGGCGAAAAGGGAATTAACTGTAGAGTTGCGACTCAGACTCACAGAACGACAACGGGTCAGAGTGGATCAGTCGACCAGAAATTGCCAAATTTCAGCCTAGTCTGTGCACCAAAAGAGGCATAGACGGCCAGGGCAAGAACACGTAACACTTTATGTAAACTCAGAGTGCATAGGTTTAAATTCAGCCCTGATGTGAGTGTCTGGGATCCGCTGAGAGCTAATTTCTCCACGCCAGAGAAGTTGGATGCCCAAAAGAGCAGGTAAGTCGGGGCTAAGGGGCTGCATCTTCTTAGGCTGCTGTTGAATGTCATTTGGGAACAACACTGGCGGAGGCACACAAAGAAACTGCTCAAAATGCAGAGGCCGAGTCAGTAAAGACAGGGACTTATTACTCCATCTCTGCTGTTTCCTGACTGAGGAAAAATAAGCAAAGGCCAGAGGGTGGGTTTGCCAAATCAAGATGATCTCCTGGTCACCACTGCGCCGGTGAGTGGCGAAGGCTGAGGGTTTCCCCTCCCACATTCTGCCATTGCAAAGCTGCTGCTGAGAGCAATCAAAGCCAGATTACCAGGCAGCAAATAACGTCTCAGCACTTCAGACGAGGGACTTTCTCCCCTATGTCCATGTCCTCTGCTACTTAGAGCTGAATGGAAGGACTCCTCTGTTCTGGAAAGGCTGAGAGGTTTGTGAGAAGTGGTGAATACATAGTCCGAAAATTGCCATCCGGATCGCTTTGACCCAAAAGCTCTGGCAAGTCTTCTGCGCAGTCACGCGCCCATGCAATGCACCGGTGGAGCAGCTGTTTTTATGTTACTGTAAATGGCGAATGGGCAAAAGAAGCAGGTAGGAACTCTCCCGGGTGGTCAAGAGTTTCAGACATCTCTCTCTCAGAAGCCCAGAGATTTCTGTGCGCTGATGTGGACTAATGAACTTCTGCATTGGATGCACACTTCCTCACAGAGTTCTTGGTGAGAGTTTACAAACTCTCTCCTCCCCACCAGCCCGAAAAGAAGATTAAAAACCGAGGGAGAAAGGTCAGGTACAATGTGACACTAGATGCGAGTATCTCCTGAGTGGTGTCAGTTGGCCATCTCTGCCAGGCAGAGAAGAAAAGTCAGTTCCCTCTTACGACCGACAGATGCTGAGACATTTTCAGTGGCTGAAATTTACTGATACCCTCAGTCAGAGGCTCCTCTGTGCCCAGGGGCCCCATAGCTCCAGGCTGTCTGCTTTTGTGTTGTCCCCCCGCACCCCCTGACAGCCAGCCTAGGGGCAGGGCAGCACTTGGGCACATGGGCCCTGGGGCCACCCTGCAGACTCACCAGCTGAGCAGGGCTGGCACTCCGTGCTGGAGGGGCCCTGACCAGCCGTCACTGGGGGGTCCAGGGCCATGGGGCAGGGCTGGCTGGTGGGGTGGTCCCCACACCAGGCCTCCAGAACCCAGAGTGCTGTCGGGATGCCATGCCAAGCCCGCAGAAGAGACATGCCAGGCCAGCCTGAGCAGGGCCGGATTTTTGGGGGGGCCGAGGCTGCAGCCCCTAAAGCCCCTGCCTTAATCCAGCCCTGTCTGCACCTCCCAGCGATACAACACGCACAGAGTCTGTGCCAGCTTTTGCAAATCAGCCCCTGCAAACAAAATGAGGGTGACATCTCATGGCTCCCCCCGGCTCCTTCATACAGAAACAGCTCCCCAATGGGACAAGGGGCCCAGCCTCGGACTGTGGCTTTTCAAGGGCTAGAAGCCATGAAATGTCTCCAGAGGAGTCCCACACCCTTGGCCTTAACAGATCTGCGAGACCTTTCCCAGTAGGCCAGCCATTCCCAGGCAGATTCCCTGCCATGACACAGAAAATGAGCCAAATGAGCCACCTGCTGGTCAAGTTGAGGTACGGCCAAGAAGTCTGGTTCAGTCCCCAACCCAACCCAACCCAACCTGCCCATGATTTTGCACAGCGCCTCCCTCTTTCCCGGCAACGTTCCAGGAGCAGTCTCCACCCCTTGCCCTGTTACTTTTCCAAACTGGCAGGACATTCCAGCGTACATCAGGAAGCATTGCCACAAAATCAGAACCATTCTCCCAGGCACATCAACCAACTAAGACTACAAGATCCTGGCTTTTTTCTCCTCACCTGTGCCCCACTGCCTGGAATCTAGCTGTTCACTATGTGCTAGGTAGCCCTCAGTACCAACGAGTGAACTTCCATGACAGTCTCTGCTCGTAGGCAAGCTGCTGCGCTCAAGATCTTGTGAAAACCTCCCAGCCACAGTGCCAACCCCCACATCTCCCTCCATCAGGCTCGTGCACATGGTGACATATTGGGAAAGAGCTAAGAAACGCATGCAAAAGTTTTAATGCGCTGTAGGGGTGCTGGGTTAGGTTACTGCCTCCATTCTGTTTGTATCCTGTCCCTAGGTTTTGGGTTGTCCATGAACTAGCCTGCCTGCAGGCTCTCCCACCGCTCTCATCTCCCGCCCCCGATACTTTGCAGGTTAGTCCAGATGCTTGGATGGTTGCTTTGCCTTCCCCTCCATCAGTCTCATCAGCAAATACAGAGCAGGGTTGAATTTATGTCAAAGAAATTCACCTGCCAACGAAAAAAGTAAAGCAGCTACAGAGGGGGGGCAGAACAGCCTTTGGATATCCTACAAGAATCCTTGCCTGGGCTACAATTACTCCTTGAAGAATGACAGATGCTTCCCCGTTCCCGCAACAGAACCCATTCCATGCTCACCGAGAACCGCTGGTCTAATGCATTTAGCCTTGGTGCCATTACTCTGTAAAGCAAATACTGCAGCTGTGGCCAACGGCAATCCCAGCACCGCTAACGGCTGGACGCTGAGAAGAAATGGAATGAGAAGGGAAAAGAGATAGGAAAAGTGGCAGGGGTGATCGCTTTTGGGGGAACAGGAATGCAGCCTGGGACCTTTCCTCTCCCTGCCTGGAGTACTCTGTAAGACAGCATCTTGGGAGTGCTGAATGGCAAGGAAGTGAGGAAATGTGACAGGACTCGACAATCAGTTTGTGAATAGTTCTTGAATCATGTGGTTTCTTTCCAGCACTGCCCCCCTTCCCCTCCAGGCCCTGTTACTAAGGGTGCTTGGAGCTGTGCCAGCAAGTCTGGGTGATGCTGCACGGGGGCTTCGCACAACTCACTGGATTCAGGGGAAGCATCATTCGCGTGGTGGAGGCCAGAAAGAGGACTCCCACTTACGAGAAGCAATTTGCAGATGAGATCTGCAAACCGATAGCTATGGGGCAACATCAGGGCAGCATGCTTGAGAAAAGGCCTGAATTTATTCCACCCAGAGGAGGAACTTCCTTACTCGCATACAGACTGGTGTCAGCTCCATTCCCTGCAGGGAAAGTGATGCTCCTGGCATCGGGCAATGAGGCATGTGGCAGAGAATAATCAGAAGTATGGAAACAGTGGTTGCAACTGGCCAGGGGCTGCATCGACTGGAGGAGGGGGCTGGGTAGGTTAAAATGGGTGAGAGAGATGGAGAGAATCCTATAGCTGGGAGGAGGCCACCCTTTGCACCTCATCGACACGATTCCAACATGGCTGCAATGCTAGCGGTGCAGACCAGTTGCTGGGGCTGTTGCCAGCACGTCGTCTACCCATGCCAGGAAGGTAAAAACACCCAAATCTAGTCTCCACCAAGATCTCCGTTTGCTAGCACCACTGCTGGAGCACAGGGAGAAGCATTTCAGTCTTCAGCACCGAATTAGCTGTAATGCATCAGCCTCCCACAGAGGAGTCTTCCTGGGGGAAAGGCATATTGGGGCGCTCAGGCACTGCCCCTCCAGTTACAAGCCACCTTCCAGGGATCACTGACTCCAGAGAACTGCTCAGGTGCCCAGGATGGGGCCGTAGGCAGGGCTGGGTTACCACTGGAGTTCTAGGGGCTGAAGCCCCGGGCCCTGGCCTCAGGGGGGCCCCAAGCTGCAGCCCTTATGAGCTGCTTATTTGGCCCAGCTGCTGGAACAGGGCGCCGGCCGGTCGGGTTTGGGTGCTGGGGAGAGGGGAGGGGGACAGTGCTGGGGCCTTGGAGAGGCTGTGGCACTCCCAGCCCTGGAACGGCTGTTCTGCCCTTGGGGTCGGGGCTGGCCCAGCGCGGGGCACCCTCCAAGGGTGGCAGCCCTCCAGAGCCCACAGTGCGGTGAAGCCGCTGTGTTTGGGCCCCGTGGCTCAGGCTGGTGTGACTGGGCCTTTCTGGGACGACGGCCTGACAATGTTGTGGCCCTCCGCCAGCCACCCCTACTCCCGTGGGCTGAACAGCTGGGTTGGAGCCAGGACTGCTGAGGCCAGAAGCAGCCTGCCCCACCTTTAGGCTGGGGGGGGGGGGGGGTGGTGTACCCGCGGGGGGGGGGGGGGGGGGCCCCGAAAGGGGGGGGGGCCCCACACTGGGGGGGGCCACAAAATTGGGCAGTCCGTGGAGGTTCCCCTGATCTGCACTGGGTGCATAGCTTAGTGGGTCTCAACCAGTGTCGGGACATATTAGTGTGTCGCCATACAGCGGTAAGGGTGTCAAGGAGCGCCAGATCAGGGGCTGGATTTGACCGGGGGTGGGGACTGGTGCATCCTGTAGGGTCTTGTGTGCTGCCAAATGTCTGGCGACCCACAAAAGGCTGAGAACCATGGGCGGCAGGAGCTTGCACTTCCTGTTTTGGATAGTTGCAGAGTCTAGGATTTCAAGAGACAGGTACATGATTCACAGTGGAAAAGGCCCTTCTTCAAATCCAACGCCAGCTTCTAAGCCCGCTCCAGCACTGCCAATGACAGGAATATCCTGAGTCACAAAAGCAGTTGAAACATGCCAGCTGTATAAATATTTCCCTGGAGGCTGTCGGAGCTGAGCCACCTTGCTAAAACTCAGCATGAAGGAGCATTTACCCTTTCTCCTCAGTTTCTTCTCCTTCATCTCCTTATCCAGCCCTCCCCACCAACCAGCACCATAAACTTCCAAGGCCACATTTTAATCTCTCTGGACCTACTTCTCAGGTGCAGCAGCCTGTGTTCAGGAAGGACCCAAAGAGAAGGCAAAGATAGCTTTTTTATGCCACCTGGGTAGCTCTGATTTGTTCAGTCTCAGGAGTCACGAAGAGCAGCCTTCGAGCTGTCCTGACTTACACTAGGTCACCTCTGTTCCAGCACCTGGAAATAGTCTGAGCATAGAGATGGCCACCAATCCTTTTCACTGGTCCATCCCCTTCTCTGCCGAGTTTAAGGCCTATTTGATTGCTGAAGGTGAAAGCCCTTTTGGGGGCAGTCAGTTTTTAGCCTTGACTCTGTTCCTTTAACCTCACCAATCAGGAGTGTTGCAGCTGCTTCGTGGCTTACATGCCTAGGACATTCTGCTTAATTCCTTGATGTGGCTGCAGGATCTGAGGCGAGACAGGAGCAATCCCATTGCTGCTGTCAAAGGCTCCCAGAGCTGCACATTTGAACTCGATGCCCTGCACAAGCAGGCTGGGCTGGATCTACGGCATAGGCAGAGCTCAGCTCAGTCCCTGAGAGATGCCAGCCCCCGGCTCCCTTTGGAGACAGAAAGCAGAATGAACAAGAGCAGACTAAATGAGGTACTTCGTACACGGCTGCTGCCAGACAGTGAGTTAGGCTCACGGAGCAGTTGCAACAGGGGGCAGCTCCTTTTCGTGCCTGCCATTTCCTGACACATGTTCCTCTGCAAGTGGCAGCGTGAACATTGAGTGCTGGACACAGCATGTGAAGAAACAAAACCAATCTCAGCCTCATGCAGACCTGCACCCCGGGGGCCTCTAGCCACCAGCATGTCACAGGCCCAGGCGAGTGCGGAGGCCCTGAACGTTAGCCTCAGATAGCAAGGCCTTGATCATCAGGACCTCACGCACAGCATTTGCCACATCCACTGGGTTAAACCCCTTCCTTGCAGCGGCTCAGACTTAGAGAGAGAAATAACTGATCATCTCTTAGCAGCACGCTGATAATCCAAACAAAAGCCATGTAAACCCGAACAGGGATCGAGCGCGCCAGACGGAATTCCTAGTGAATTTTGCTGGGTGCTCAGAGACGCGGCAAAGCCCCTGATCAGGGTGTGCTGTACAAACACGCTGGCAAGTTACAGTCAACGCACATGACAAGGAGCAACTCAAATAGAAACCCCACTGGAGGAGGAGCGGGCCAGCAGGGTTATTTCCCTGGCCGAGTGGATCTGGTCATTCTAACCAGTTCTCTGCAATCTGAGTTCGGCCCCGAAGTAAGTCCCAGAGTCAAATGGCCCAGAACGCTCGTGGCAGGTTTGAGTTTCACTGCTTAAATTGCTTTTCTCCAAGCCGGTTAACAGAACACTTCCCTATGTACATTTCAACGTGAAACTGACAAACACACCAGCTGATATCAGTGTGGATTCAGTGACCGAGCAGGCCCCCCTCCAAGGGCCTTTCAGAAGAAACAGAAAACAGAGGCGCTGAATTCAGCTCTGGCCTACACAGGCACCGCTCCTCTGAGTGGAAAAGCTCAGTCTGGTCCAGGATCTAAGATCCCAGGGTGTTTTTTAGACACAGAGAAAACTTGGGGACAGAGTTAAGGTAAAATTGGAGCTCAAGTTGTTAAAAAACAAACCAGTTTCCATGCCCTCTGCAGATTGAGTGAAACCTGCTTGTTCTAACATTAGACCAAATGCTAACAGGGCTTTCTCTTGGCTGCTGTCTGTTGCATACTCCTCGGAGCAAACCCAGCATAGCTGCGGTCTCCCACTGCCTGGTGTGCACCTACAGATCATTCAGGTGACATTCACCTCCAGTGTGACGACTGCTGCCCCACTTCAGCCCTATAAGTGGAGCTGGTCAGACGGGGCCATGGAAAAAGCAGTCAGGCAGCAAGGGGCATTTTATGGAGATGGGTGTTCTAGTCTAGACCAGTTCCAAACAGGCTGGTGTGGAAGATGCAGGGTAGGGGCAGGGTAGTGAATTTCACAGAAGGGACATAAGCACTTGCAGAAGGACCTACCCCCCGCGCCTCCCCCCCGTCCCCCCCGCCCTCCACTGACTATCTTACAGGAACACAGCTGGTAACAGCAAAGAGAAGCTTTTTTCTGTAGAAAAGGGCATAGTCCTTTCTCATGATTTTAATTCCTAAAGGAGGCAGCTAAAACAGGACAGTCCCGTGCTGCATCTTCGTGGCTTCCAACTGCAGAAGGTGTAAGAATGGCCTGAGACTGATCTTTAGTGTCTGGCCCCACTCACCAGACACAGATCAGCGTTACAAGAGACTGTCGCACGACAATGGTTGTTCTCCTGGGAGTCTAGCAGCTGTTAGAGAGTCCCAAGCAAAACTAATCAGAACTGTTCTTATCAGGCTGCCTTTAGACTCCCTGTGATCATGAAAAAAGAATGAAGGAGGGCTGAAAAGGCCATAGTGAGGTTTCTCTTATGAACCCTCACCTGGGGACTGTCTCTTTCCCCCCAGGGATTCGTATGCACTTGGAAATGCAAGCGAAGACATGGAGATTGAGCCCTCATACACTGACTTTATTTCCTGCGATCGCACTGGGCGAAGGAACGCGATTCATGACATCCAAGGAGATGCAGCCACCATCAGCGTGCGGAAGCTGGCGGGCAACATAGGCGAGCTCTCCATTGACGGGGCAGGTGAGTGTGCAAGATGAGGAAATGGCCATGGAAGGGTGAGGGAAGGGGATTACGCTGAAGCCTGCAGGTAGGTTGTTTTTTTAGTGGAAAGTCTCATCAATGCTCCTTTTCATTCTTTAGAGAGGACAAGGGCCTCTCTTCTGGGAAAGGCTGGATGCAAATCATGCTATTTTGGATCTTGACAGAGGAAGGCTAACATTTGGGGGCATTCGATCCCCTCTTCCTGAAATGGCTTTTGGCAGCAATGCTTAACTAAAAATCCTGGTATAAAATCGTTCTCCTTTCCCCAGCTCTGCAGAAGGCCAGAGCATGGGGACCAGAGCTGATGGCAGAGTAGAAGGGGCTTCAGGCCAACAGCGAGAGATAGCCACACAGTGCTTCCAAATTGCTGATCCAAGTCTGTCCTTGAAAATAACCAGGAGGCCGGCCCATTGTTCCAATCACTTTGGGATCCACCCGCCTCTCCAGGACCTGCTCCTGCATGCATCTGGATCACTCAATGCAGGCGCGGGGAGAGCGCTACTCTGAGTGGGAAAGTCTACATTGTGTTGGGGGAGCCCCGTGCACCCAAGTCAGTTGATGGGGCTCTGAGGCTTGCTGCGACAGCGTAGACGCACCTGAAGAGCAGCAGAGTTACACCTGGAGCTCTTAGTCCCAAGGTTAATCACTCTTCCTTCCTTTGCGTTTGCAGAAAACCAAGCTGTTGCCACTGCTGCTGAGAAGGAACCTGAAGCGAGACCCGAGGGGCAAGATGGGAGTCCCTCCCTGTGAAAGCCACAGGCGTGGAGAGGGAGGGGGGTAGGAGGAATGAACTGTAGACACTACATGGGAATGTTCCCTCAAATCTGCTGACACCCGTGAGCCAAACCAGAACAATGAATTCTCCCTCTAAATGCCTCTGTTGCAGCCATTCTGTTCAGATACCTGGCGGAAGCTCAGCCGTGTGGTACCGCCCCAGAACTCTGCTTCCATCTAGAACAGTTTAGGAGAACACGGCCCTGGAGCTGGGCACAGGAACTGCTTTTGAGGTGCCTTAGTAGCAATTTTCCTCTATAGGAAAATGTCATTTCAGTAAAACACACTTTGGACTTTACTGTACAAAGGTACATTTTTCTTACTCTGTAAATTTAGGCTATTATTTATTTCCTGTTCCCATAGATTAGAGGTTTTGGTGCTCCCCTTACTTCACCTTCCTACTGCATCTAACTTTACTATGAACTGATGTTTAGCCCTCCCTACTCAGACACACCAGGGGTCATGGTGAGCAGCTAGTGAGGGGTAATGGCAATTCAACTCCATTAATATCAAACATTCATCTGTGTTGCTGCTTTTTGGGAATCAGAAAAGGACCAAAGCTCCCAGATGCAGGGACAAACCCCACCTGCAGGCTCAGCAGCGCCCCGCATGGCACCACTTGGCCTTATAAGGTTTTAAGATATGTTACAAAAAAGGGCAGAAGAGGCTTTTTTTAAAAATTGTTTTGACAGCTGAACAAATTTAGACTAGTCTCCAGATTCAGAGCTATTTGTTTCTGGAAAAGTTTCACATGTTCGCTCTTAGGACACATGTTTCGTGTTAAAAATTGTTTGATCATCTATGAGCTTGTTGGAATAAACAAACACCTCTCAGAATAAAAATGAGTCACGGTTTCTGTGCAACTGTCTCTCCCCAATATTTCTATCCCCTGAAACATGGAACTGCAAACTCATCACTCTCGATTAGACCACATCTCTGGAGGGAACAGAGGGCAAGGAGTGATTTGAAATGACATCATTGCTGTCCAGTTTCATGTTCTCTCACGTGCTGTAGCAACTTCCAGCTGAGCAGGGACTAAAAGTTGGACTCAATAAATGTAAATAAATCCACTAGTTCCACACTGATGTCCTCATCTGGGCCAGAAAGCAGCTCCCCTTGCAGTTCTTGTCTCCAAGGTTTTAATTTGAACCTTGGAGCAAAGCTCCTTCGGGTTCCGACCTCACACAGCAACCATGACTGGGCTGGCTCAGGACCTGACCGAGAGCTATACTTGGTGCCAGAGGAGATGCTGAATGCAAGGTAAGGAGCCTTTTCCACACAGCAGCAGCAAGCTGCCTCCCACACACGTGCATGGCCAGAATTCCATGCGCTCTACGAAAGAAGGATCCAATTAGATCTTCAGAAACAAGAGCCCAGCAGGAATCCACTGCTGTTTTCCTCTGGTTGCTCCCAAGAACCAATGGGCGCCATGCCACCTCCAGGAAAGGAATGAGCACACGAACTCCCACGCCATCCCAACTGACCCTTCCCACAAAATGGGAGCTGTAAGCACTTGCCCACACTGATCCACAATGGCACTTCTCCCCATAGACCTTGGAGCTAGCACGAAGGGGCTGTAAACAGAGTGACTCGGGCGAGCTAGAAAGGAAGAGAAACATTCCCTCCTGGTGACCCAACATCAAATCTCTTTCTGGGGAAGAGGAAAGTTAGAGAACTTAGTGTACGACTTCAAATTTTATCAAATCAAAACAAGGCTATGAATGAGATCAGAATGTGCTGCCAGGGAGAGCGAGGAAGGAGCCCAAGAAACAAGATGATTGCAGAACCAGGACAGACACATTCATGGCTTTGAAACTTCTAGAAAACAAGGATTTTTGGCAGCGAGGCAGAAGCTGAACCTGCTTTTGGACAATCCTGCAACAAAAAAACCCAGATCAGTCAGCTTGTGCTGAATCACATTGCCACCTTTGCTCCAACGTGGCATTTAAGAGCCTCCTCTGGTCCCATTGAAGTCAGAAGCAAACTGACCGTGTTCTCAGTGACTCGACCGAGAGCAGTTGGGTTTTACATTTCCAAGCCCCCCGATCGCTAAAGCTCTGGTTGAGTAGAATCCATGTCTCATCCAGCCTCCCACAGGCTCACCAGAAGGAAGCAACCAGGCAGAGCAGAGGGACAGAACAATACACATTTATTAACTCAAGCACTACAATGGATGGGTATATCTTAGCTCTCCAGGTCACAATGTTATTTTTAGCCCAAAACCAGCTGTTTGCCAGCCACATTCAGACAGGAAAGATGGGGGCATCAGGTTTCCCCTGTGAGTGTGGGAGCTATGTCAACCCATTGTGTTGAAGGAACAAGAGCATCATATTATTCTGTAACATCCTGGCTTTCCGAGACACTAGAAGCTCTGACTTCAATGGGAAGTGCAAGTGTTTCGTATCTCTGAAACCCTGATCACAGACACACAGTGGTAGAAAGCCCCCGCAAACACGGTCCTCCAAAAGTGATCTGATAGGCTGACTGCTCACGCAAGGAACAGTTCCAAATTCACCTTTGCCTCAGTTCTGATTAATTTTTCTGCATGGCTCAGAAAGGAGAAAAACTCCTACATTGTTTTTGGATACAGGCCAGAAAAAAAAACAAACAAAAAAAACCCACAGCCTAGTGCCCAGTAATAAGTCACTTCTCACAGTGACATGTCCCTTTCTCCAAGCGAAATGACGTGTGAAATTAGAACTTGTATCAACAGCTTTGAGGAAGCCGTGAGCCTGTACTGTCTGAACAAGAGACACGTTTGTGCTTAAACACGAGGCTCTTCCCGCACCCCTACCGAGGTCAAGGGGGTCATTCCCAATTTGTACCAGTAATGAGAAAAACGTCAGGCCCAAAAGTTACCGAATGTCATCTGCATGTGTACATCGGAGCCAAGATGCTTCCATTCTGTAATGGTGTAACTCCCATGAGTTCAGCTGCACTATTCTCAATTCACACCTCTGCTAAATGGGAGAACAGGTCCATTCCAATCTCTGCTTTCACCCCCCACTTCCAATTTTTGGGCTCCCTTTAAGCAACAGGAGACTATCTTGAAAGTAACTGGAGTGTGTTCAGAGACATGTGGCATTTAAGGTAACTGCACAGATTCCACCGTTGATTGTAATAGCCTGCACAGATCCTAAGGAGATGGAGGGGAGAGGAAATTTCAAAAGTTACTCTCAGAACTATAGCAAGAATTCACAGCACAACTTTTTTGTAGGTCCTGTCAAAATAGCAGCTATTGGTGGTAATCAGTAAGGGGTTGCTTTTTCTTTGTTGCCAAAGTACTATAAAAGTGTGTGTGTGAATAAATAAAATATAAAATCCCAGAGTCCATTATCCCCCAGGTTTTAACACTGTGGGTCACATTTGGGCTAGAACTATGGGGCAGAATTTGACAGTTTCCCTTTAACTCTTAGCAGAAATTAGAAATAAAATTATTTTTTTAAATATAAAGTTACTTTATTAAATCAGAATAACATTTCACTCAGGGTCTCCAGGATATGAACAGTTGTTCCTCAAAAGCAGTTTCTAAAAAGATATTTTCAAAACACACACAAAAAAGATTGTGGATGACAATGTCAGAAACATTCTTAAAACTGACAATTTACCATTGGTTTTAAAAAAATAAAATAATTCTTCTATATATTTGTGTGCGCGCGCACTTTGTATTTAAGAGAAGAGCGTTTTCTATTTATTTATATAATCAACACAGCAGCTCGTTTTCACTGGCTCGCTGATGTCTGAGATCAGAGCTGTAAACCCCAAGCATCTTCCAACATCTAGGAGAACGGAGAGCATAGCCCTTTACCAAAGGCAACTTTTTGGTGTTAGTAGCTTTGCGATCCTGGTCTTTGCAGCCACTTGTGAGATCGGTGCTGTCCCCGACTCCTGACCCCCCCGCTTCCTCGGCCCTGTGCCTTAGGAGGTAAAAGCATCAAGACCCTACCGTCAACCAAACATAAAACCATCTATTTGCATAAGAAGAGCAGCACCACAATGCATCAAAAAGGCATAGGAATTATGTTAAAAGTTTTCTTTGTGAATTCTCAAACCTACTATAGTCATGATGTCCAGCAAAAATTCCGCTAAGTACCTTCTGAAACGTGCGCCATCCGAGTCATTTTACTAGATATTGGACCCTAGCTTGATAGTTTAGTCATTTAGTTCTACTAATGGTGCCTGAAGGTTACCTTGGTCAGCTGGAAGGCAGAAATGTTAAACACAGAAGTTAAACACGTTTTTAAGAATCTTTTTTTTTAAAAAAAAAAAAAGCAAAATTCAGCACCAGGGAGTTTGACTCACATGCAAAGTACTGAACGCTGGAGTGGAGAATCTGAGAGGCGAATTTTGTCCTAAATTGTAAAGATATGCACTAACTTTGTATGTACATGCAGAAAACTTCGAGGCCTGTGGACTCCCCAAACACACCGCCTGTTGTCCTGAAACCCTGCTGTATGCATCCATCTGCAGTGACATTTTAGACACAGACCGCTATTTTTAAAACACATTTTTAAAGTGCAAAATAATGATTTTTAAAAGAAGTTACTGCATTTCTGCCTCCGTGCAACCACTGCTGCGTTTTCCATCTAATTCTTAGTCCCCATTTACAAGGGAAAAGAAACTTGTTTACATACCATTGTGGCCAGGCTCCATTTTAACACTGTCTTTTTATCCGGACAAACAAGAAAACCGGTGGTGGTTAGTGTTTCCCTATTTATTCAGGATCTCCTGGTGTCAGAACAGGGTTCCCTCATACAGTGGGTGAATGCTAGATTTTTCAGTTCACCGGCCATTCCGAGAAATGGGGGGTGGGGGGTCATTTGGGGGTTAAACTAAAACCAAATGTTTTGAAAAAAATGGTGAATTAAAAAACCTTGGAAATAAAGGGAGTCAAGATGAAACAAAAGGTTTCATTTCAAGATGACCTTATTCAATGTGGGGCATATGTGAAAAACAAAGAAGAAATCAAGAAGTGCTGGGGGAGCGGGGGGTGATTTCCTCATGTATAATCTATAGTCCTGTAGGGGAAGATCTGAGTTCAGTTTCCCCTCTGCCTCATGTGGAGAGTGGACTTGAATAGGGGTCTCCTCCCACTATGGCAGAGCGCTCTACCCACTAGGCTAGAGAGTCATTCTGGCTTTCCATATCTTCATGAATGACTGTGAACTGCCACTTTTGGACTAAGGTGAAATGACTCCATAGCCTGGGGGTTAGGACACTCACCTCGCCGGTGAGACACCCAAGTTCCAGTCCCAGCTCCAGCGTATACTGACGTAGGACAAATTCCATTTTTTCAGCCAGTAAACGATCTGCTGAAACCATTTCATCCAGTTCTAAGCGCACAACCAACGTGGGGGAAAAAACTGTCTTACAGCATGGTTTGACAATAGCCCTGCACAATTAATTTGGTAGTGCAGAGAGGAACTAAGGTAGATCAGCAGGGAACCAAAGCACCAGAAAGTCACATAGGAAACGTTACCACCACCACAAAAAAAGGCAGGGGGCTTAATTTGTTCTCATTTATACCAGGATGTAAAACTGCGATAAGTTACAATGGAGTCAGGCCAGAAAATGCCACCTGTACATGTGTGCGTCAGAAATATAGGAAATCAGATATCTATTTATGAAGCACCACAGTATGTGGGTGCTGTGCGTAGATGTATACTATAGGAACCAAGGAAATACTGCTGTATTGTGTATGCCTAAGGTTAGCAAAATAATACCACCAGCATGTGCTGGCGCCATAGCACCTCCTTCCCCGACGTTCCCGCTAAACAAAAAAGAGTGGAGCACACACGAGGGGGTCACGGCGCATTGCACACTGGCAGAAACAGGATTAGGCTGGGTTGTTGGGAACCATTCCCATAGGCTTTATACAGCTCACTGAGAAGCTCCTCCTTTTCTCTCTCAGGCAGGAAGCTGGACTGAGCTGCGTTGATGTTCTGAGGGGAAAAAATAAAAATAAAGAGACAAATATAGCTGAGCAACACCCACAAGTGAGAGTGTGGGCGTGTGCCTGCCCAAATCTTTGTGCATCAGTGAGTGTGAGCTCGTCGGTGTAAGTCAAATGAACACCTCTGTTAGCATTGTTACTCTTCAGGTTTTTTGTGCAGTCTCCGTTTTTAAAGGAAACTGCTCCTAGCTAATAAGGGGCTTAAGAAAAGCAGAAGATAAACAATGTGTCTTACATTCCTTTATAAGGCTCCATAATGTGCAGTCTAGAGCCTGATCCAAAGTCTATTAAAGTCAAGGAAAAGATTCCCATGGACTTCAGATTAGGCCCTGCCTGATAGGCTGCTTGTGGGACAAAGATTACTTGTAGCTTCCTTAGCAATTTACAGCCATGTCTCTCCCCTTCATTTATACGCTTCCTTTCATTAAACAGAAAGGAACAGCTCATCTTCTGCAGGCACTTGTAGCAAAACTGCCCACAGATTTAACAGTATAAAGATCAGCTGGAAGAAAGAACCAGGGCATACGTCTGCTCTCCAGGGACAGACTCTTGTTCCTTAAATGAAGCCCTAATGCAGGCCTAGTGTTTCTTCCTGAAAAGCTGCATCCTGCAAATTCAGATCCAACACACAAAGGAAATCAGCTGTTTTCCAAGATACGGTGGGATCCACAAGTGCCTGGACAGTACACGTCTCCTATCAAACCAGTGTGCCTCTCAGGGTGAAACTGGAAAGTACCAGTGGTTAGCCATGAACAAATGAAACTGTATCAGTCTATTTTTCTGTCCCACTATCATCAGTACAAAGTAGAACTGAAAAGCAGAATTATTAGATTTTCAGGGCACTGCACATGCCTGTAAAATACAATGGCAGACACCATGTGACCCTGTAAGCAATGGCAAAAGCAAATAGCCATTTTCTGACCAACTGCTTTGCGTATCAGTTACGCTGCGCTAACCGCATGCTCCAGTTGAGCACACGTCTTCACATTTTGGCAATGCGGAACCCGCCAAGTCTGCCCCATGTGATCACAGTCAAATTAACGCTGGCTGCTCTTCCTTGTGTATGGAACTGCAGCAATGGCCGGGGGCTGACATTCTGTCGCTCAATTCCGGTCGGAGGAACTATTCAGCGAACAATTTCCACCATGCTACATCCCCAGTAAATCCCCAAACAGGAAGCTGGAGTGGAGTCTGTTGTACCTTTGCAGGTCATCCTGGTCAAAAGACCCACAGACTCTTATCGGTTTCTGCATTCATTTTGGATGGCTACGTATGCCTCATGCTGACTCAGCATGCTCCCCCAACTGCCAGCTGAGGCCAACTCAAAAGCTATCTTCGTACTGCTGTTGTGCCCTACACAATTCAGCTTCTTCTCCCCACAATTTGAACCCCGCTGAACTCTCTGCCAGCTCCATGTTTCAAAATGAGATTGAGCTCAGAAACGATAGATCACACTATGTTCCAACACACAGCTTTGCGGAAACCATCTCAAGACAACATACCACTCTCTTGAACTCCTCTTCAGTGAAGCCCATGAACTTCTTAGCTATTCTGTAATCAGTCTCAATTGTGGAGTTAAAAATGAGCGGGTCATCCGTGTTCAGAGAGTAATTGACTTTATCATTCATAAACCTGGGAAAACAGAATTTAAAGTGGGATAAAATATTAGAGTTGGCCTAGTCTGTGTTTTTCGAAGTGCAAAGTATGGGCCCCCCCCCCCCCCGCGACACACACACACACTGCTTTGTATACTCTGACCACTCTCTATGCAGCTACGTGAACAATATCTAGCAAAGCTTCACTTTGCAGTTCCCAATGGTACGTTGCTATTCACCATCCTCCTTTTGAAATGCAACAATAAACTACTTGTTGGACAGATGTTCAAAGAACCAGACAGCAGTGCTCTGCAAGATGCTCTAGAATCTGGGGCTCAGCTTTCAGGGTGCTCAGAGCAAGAGCTTCAGGAGCATTTTCTGCCCTCTTCAAGGATAAAAATCCATCAGCACATTTGTTACAGCTCCTCTGAACTGGTCCCCTAGCCAAGAGAGTGAGGATGCCCCATGCTCGGATAAATGGTTAGAACGTGCTTCTCACGTGAAGTAACCAAGCAGCTATAAGTCAGTCAAGTCTGAGCTAGTTACTTAAAAATATTATATTTAAACATCTTACCGAATAACTGGGTGCTTCGTAAAGTCTGGATCACACGCTCCGGTGAGCATACTGGACCAAGGACAGGTCTATATGGATGGAGGGGGGGGGAAGCAATCACAAAAAAAAAAAAATAAGACACCACCCAAGGACAAATGAAAGTACAGATACTTGAACCCACTGGCAGGTCATAGTATTTTTCCTTGGTCCTTTGAGATGTTGGAGGCAGAAAGGAGGGACTTTGCACAAGGCTTTAACAAGTGTGACAATTCCCTCATGGATGAGCAAGGCCATCCTAGAAGGGGCTGCTGCTGACAAAACCACTGAAGAACATCTCAGGGGCCCTTTCGGCTCCTCTGCCTCCAGCCCGCAATTCACAGCTGCCCTAGGAGAGTGGTCCTAGGAGACGGTGGCAGAAGGACCTGCTGCCGCCTCATCAGGCGAGGATGATGACGAGGCAGGTAAGGATGCAGTGGGCTACTGTTCTTCGGCAGTCGGGACAGCCTTTTCCGGGGGCACTGCTGAGGCCCTCAGTTTGATCCGGTTCCTCATCCAAGCTTAGGGCTGGGTGCAACACTACCACCAAGCGTCTCTCACATGTTCCCGAGATCAGCTGTTGCGCCTGCGACCCTGGGGCAGGAGGCTATCCCCACAATGGTCTGGGCCACTGTCAGTGGTCATGAGCCTGGTGGTAAGTCTGGAGGGAAATCTGCAGCCATGGCTGGGTTCTTTGATCCCTCCCCCTCTGAATCCAAGGGGTCCTCTTCTGGGGACCATGGCAGCGCCGACCTCGCCTCCATCTCTTTAGGGCACCGGTAGGTGCAGCGTCTTGGTGCTGGGGACCAGAGCCGGAACTCTGGCGATCGATATCAAACATCTGGGGATCGAGAATGGTTCCCCGATGACTGGCAGTGATGCTCCAGAGACCGAAGCCATGGCTGCAGACCCCCACGACCTGCGTCGAGGCTTCAAGGATCAGTACTGGGAGTCTGGCTGTCAGCAGCAGTGTTCTGGGGACCGGTAATGGAGTTCTCTTGACGGCTGGCTGGGCATCGGTAACCAGAAAGGGGCCAGAGAGCGGTGTTGACACGTCTCGGATCTGTGCGGGACCCAGATTGTTGGTTTGCTCACACACTCGTGAGCCTCTGCCAAATTCAAATTGTGGCTGGAAGGCAGATTTCACTCTAATTGCTATCGGCACTTGGATTTCAGGGGGCAGCAGTTTCACCGCTGGAGCAAAGGCCTTTATGTCCATGTTCATCACCCAAAGCGCAGATATTATTTTATTTGATTGTTGATTATCCCAAGCTGTCCTGCAGCCCAAATGAGGGCGGATCCCCTCTCGTGGTTACAAAACTGCCACCTCTGCAAAATTACCTCAAAATGCATATTCCTCTGCAGCAGCTCTGCATAAAGTGCTGGGTCTTTCAGGACTCGGTAGCCATGGCCAATCCGCTCTGCTTTCAGGATATCGACTGCCTACAGGAGTACAGAAAATACTTCAAGTTTGTCTGAGCTCTGTACAGGGCCTTGACTCCTGCTCCCAGACTATCACGGGGAGGCTCCCCAGAGTGCCTGAGTCCTGCAAGCCCCGTGTCAGGGCTCCAATCAGCTGTACATAGGAGACAGGGCCAGGTGCTGGGAGACCCTGCTCTTGAATGCTGTACGAGACGTGATCTCCAGCTCCCTCTGTGTACGAGGCACAGACTCCGTTCCCCTAGAGCAATGGGGGGACGTGGCTCCCAGGTGCTACTGAGTGATGGGCCCGGATTCGGCCCTGGTTATCTCTGTCCCCCGTGTTACAACATAAGAGTATTGTGTAACATATTCCAGCACCCTGCACTGGGGTTTCTTACCTCCTTGATGACAGATGGTGGCCCAACCTCCCCAGCATGGACTGTCCGATGAATGCCACATCTTGCAGCTTCCTGGAAAAGCCCACATGAAGCAAAGAATGAAAACGCTGTTGCTGCGGGACTGGAAAGTAGGGAGGAGTTAAATGAATTATCAGGAGAACAGTCCCAACACTGTCTTGAAGGCAGAGAGTCGTGAGAGCGATGGCTTTCCCTCTTGCCGGCAGCCTTAGCAGACAGGCCAAAGACTATCTGAGCCATGGAGACTGACCTCCCCTGGAGGGATGCTGGCCGAGGTGATGGGGCAGAGTGAAACTCCCACTGCCAAAGCCTGTGCGTACCTGTTCCGGAGAGGAGGTACTGCTGTCTCGGAGGCTCTCAGCGTGGCACCTTTCAGCAAGGACTAAACTGAATTCTGTGGAGCTGGGAAATCCCAAACCAATTCCTGTGGCAGGACCCCAAGTCCAAAAGCCCTGGGCCCTGAGCAGACATTATAAGGAACTTAGCAGAGGAAACACACACACCCTCCAGCTGTTGCTCTAGCTGTTCTGCATTACTGAATTTTTCAAGTGCTTTGTGAATTTTCCACTTGATTTGCAGCCACTGCACATTGAGACTCTGCTCTGAATTACCAGGCAAGTGACAGCCCCAGTTTCTAAGTTAAGAAAAACCCTAGATGTGTCTAGTTGAAATGAAATACAGACTCCCTGCATCTGCAGTGATAGCTTTGTTTTAAACACACAACCGGGACTCAGACCATGGCACCGAAGGCTGACTGTGCAGGCAGAGCCAAGCTTAGCAGCCTTTCCCTTTACACTGCCCTCTCACTCAGAAATTGCCAATCTGGGGAGCTCTGAAGATGGGCAGCGTAATCCAAAGCCCCTGAAATCAAACGAATGACTCAAACCGGCTTTGTGCTCCCAGAGTTCAGAGCCTGATCCATCACTCCTCCTCACGACTGACCATGTAAGAGTCAGTGAGAGTTTTGCCACTGACTTCAGAAAAGCACAACATGGTGAGAGCTCTGAGCAATGCGTGAGAGAGAACCCAGAGGCAACAGTTTAGGGCAAAACTTCCTTGCTCAGGCAAAATTCCCGATAACGTTTACAGGGGCTTTGACTGTGTCAGGACCGCAGGAGCTGGCTGTAAAGCCAGAGGCTTTAAAAGATGAAATAGTATTTAAAACACAACTTCTTTGTTTCCAAGGCGCATTAAATGCACAGGTCACCTCCCGGGGGAATGACACGGACAGCAACTCTCACTGCATGCCCAGTTCCCAACATTGTGCCAGTTCATTTAGCCAGGGTCACATGCATGAAGCAAATTAATCTGATCTGCAGCATGCAGGAAAATTGCCTCCTCTAACGTCTGTGGTCAGAGAGTACCGCAGTCTAGGGATCGGGACGTCATATGGAACCAAGACGGTATCAGAGACAACGGACTCTGCTGCTTTCCGCGATTCCGTCCCAAGTCCTGCAAGGCACATTTCATTCCATCAGTTCCAGTTACCTGCTCTTTCATTGAAACCATTGTCTGGTCACTTTTACAGTTCTGTTTCCCCTTTTGGTGCTCTATGTGGAAAACAGCGAGGTGGGTGACTTACTGGGAATGTGCGCTGGGGAGAGGGGAAGCCAGGAAACTCCCCCACATCTCCATTCTCAGGCTATACCTACGGTACAGTCAGAGTGTGACTGTTGCTCAGGCAGATGTACGGGAGGTGGATTTAATCCACCTAACTCGGATCCCAGAGCAGTGAAGCCATAGGAGCGCACGCATCAGTGTGGGACAGCTGCCCAAGAGTTACGCAGGTCTGTACAGTTGGCATGGGCCGCATGTGCTCATGCGGCTTCACTGTCCAGGACCTGAGGTAGCTAGGTTAAAATTTGGCTCAGGAATTGCCTACAAAAGCTGTAATGGCCACCGAATTGCTGTAACCTCTGAAGAGCCTCCCCTGGCTCTAAACAACCCACATCTTTCCAGCCAAGGAGGAGATTGTCCATTCCTCTGTATGATTTAGAGCATCGCCTGCCTAGGATATTAGCAGGAGCTAATAAACTAGATTTGCAGAGTCAAGAGCTTTACCTGGCTTCTCCCCATCACTTCCCTGAAACCCACTGTAGGAAATTCACAAATAGATCTCTCCTACTATCCCCAACTGTAGTGCCAGTCACTGACTCCTCCCAGCCTGCATGTAAATGGAACACAGCTGGGAACTCCAGTCCAAGGACAGACATCTGATCCTCTCATCATAGGCCTCATCCGTGTCAGTGTTGATGCAGGACGCTCCAGTGGGAGGGCAATTTAGAAAGGGAGCATTCCAATGTCAAGCCAGCTGAGAAAGCCTGATAAATTGAACTTGATTTGCTTCCATGTTTCTCCAAGTCGGAATAGGACACTGGCTTTGAGACAAGAAGAATTCTTATCCTTCGGCTTGAGAAACCTGGACTTTGATACCTCAAACATAGTGCACTAGAGATTAATTGATAAACTGTTATTTTCTATCCACCTTGAAACTACCTGGAGGTAGCGTGATGAGCAACTAATTGATTGGTCTTGGATAATGCAAGTGTAACAGTTGCGGAAGATGAAGACTGCTGCTCAATTGCGGGTTATAATTTATGACAAGAAACTTCAGCATATTAGCAAGGATAAGAAAGTACGACGCAAGTAATATCTTATCCGAAATGCCTTACTGAAAGGTGATAGTGAGTGAGAACCTGCAGAGAGTTAGAAAAACGGCATTGGGCATTCATACAAGCAGACAGTGATTGTGAAAGGACTCGCGTTCAAGGCCGGGCAAATCAAAGAATGACTCTTCTATATTTTTGCCCTCACTCTTAGGTTTTTGTTTTCACATTAGGACATTTGTATCGATTCCCAACACAAGCACAGCTGACAGTCAGACTGCAAAGTACAGCAGTATCCCCCTGAGACAGCCCTAATTCCACCTGAACCAACCATCTGACACAGCACTATTTTTAAATCCACTGGCCTTTCAGACCAGGCTACTGAGCACCTCAGCTGCCACTGACCTGTGCCAATCATGGAACTTCTTAAAATACGACGGACTCCTAACATCCTTATATACGGATGGGAAACATTTGCTTTGGCCTTCCTTTGTAAGCAATAATAAAGCAACGCTGTCTAGTTAAAAAGAATACATTTCAGGAAAGAAGTCTCCTCTGAGGCCATCGTCTTAGTTTGTTAAGCTGGAATAAAAGTTTGAATATGTGACATATGTTTATTCTATTTATGGGACTGATTTTGTTTTTGCAGATTGAAGAGGGACTAGACAGTTTCGTCTCTGGGACTGAGCTCTGGTCCTGCAAAGCAACATACGCAGGCAGGTCCATGCAGCAGCAGGAGCACCCAGCAGATCAGAGCGAAGGATCAATTTTACCAAACATTTCACTGTGTGGTTCTGTGCACCAGCCCGGTGCTGCAGAACTGAGGTTGCAAACACAGCTGGGACACATTTAAATAAGGACATCTCTTTAGACTTAAATTATTTACGTGCATGCTCTATTAGCAATTTAAAAAAAAAAATAAAGTAATATTTCTGCTCTGCCAATAAAACACAATTCATTTTAAGACATATTTTTTAAGTCCTCCAGGCCGTTTTGGGTCTGAACTACTTGCGAGATGTCCTTTGCAAGGAGCTGTTTCTGCACTAGCCAGAAAGAATTTGATGCAAAATTTCTCGAGAAACTAATGGAACAAACCTCATAAGCCATCCTATGCCCTGGGAAGGTCTCAGCCGTCAGCAACTCATCCCCAGCCAGGTCGATGGCTACAACTGTATTGTTCTGGTATTTCTTACACAGCTCCACTACCTCCAACGACCAGCCTGGAAAGAAGAGCAGCAAGATTGAGGAAAAACATTTCACACGGGTTATCCTTGCGCTCACGTCCAAACCAATGTGGTGGTTCACAGAAAAAAGTTAAGTTTGTTTGCTTTCCAGGATTTTTCTCTGAGTTTGAACCCCTATAAAAAGAAACAAATCCCTAGAGCCAGATTTACAGACCAGAGCCAAAGAGAAAGAGGTTGCCCAAAAGTTGGCAGCCCTGGTTATTAGGCCTTTCAAGGGAGAGCCCCTTATTATCACTGCCGCTCTTGATGACAGCAAAAGCTATACCGACTCTCCGACTCAGCCCCAGGAGATTGGCATGTACTGTGCGGGCACTTTAGGATGTATGTGCCTAACTCTATGGTACAGGAAGAATTCCCACCTGCAAGCCCCTGCTTTCTCATCAACATAGGCCAGACAAAAGGTGATGAGGTGGGCAAAGAGATCCTGTTTACACCTGAAGGGTCAGGCACTAGCTGGATCTCTATCCATACCATCATCATCTGGAGTTATGGCCTGGGCATTGAATGCAATGGCAGAAGCGTAAGATTAAGGGAATATCTAGGCGGAATCTGCTGCCCCAGGCTCCCCGGATTGACACAGAGGGATTGACTGACTGAGAGGCCAGTGGAGACCCGCTCAGTCGATCCCGGAACTGCACCCCCCAAGAAAGAGTAATGCTGCGTTGACCGGAGGGCATTTCCCATCAGCGCAGTCCAGTGAAGATGCCACTCTAAGGAAGTGCAAGTTAGTAAGTCAGTAGGAAATACACATTCTACAGTACATAGCTTGTGTATCTCCCACTGACCTGGCATAGCAGTGTTGACCGTGAGACTGAGTTGTAGTGGTCCCTGGTGCTCACAGCAAGAAGAATGAACTTCCAGCATCCCAAATAATTCAGAATCAGCCAATGAGCTGCAGAACTGGAACAGCTCAGTTACTATCAGGGAAACACTGGTGCCAGCCAGAAAGTGACACCATGGTACCCACTGAAGGCATCATTTCATAGGCAGATACTTTGTACGGAGCTGAAAGCAGATAGGGAACGAAGAGAAACTGTGAGAAAAAGGGGGATAGTGATCCAATAGCTAATCTCTAGCTGACAAAACTAATTGTTCTCATCCTGCTCTGGTCTGAGAGAGGAAGGGAAACCAAGAACCATTTCTGCTTTGAAAGCCAAATACTTTTAGGCAGGTTTCACAACTCCCAAGGGCTGTGTCTACACTTGTAAATTTAGGTCGACTTAGTTAAGTCGACTTAGCATGTCTACACCTAAATTTTAAGTTGAGTTAGGGGGGACCTTACAAAGTCGACCTAGAGTGTCCACACTGGACGCCTAGGTCGACTTCTAGTGGCTAGGGGGACCTTGAGCAGGTCCATGGGGGCAGGGGGGCACCCCTTGCACAGTGCCAGGGGGCTCAGCCTTTGCCCCATTGTACCTGGGTATAATGGGGCAAAGGGGGACAGGGACCCTGGCAGGGCATAGGGGCATACCAGGCTCCCCCTATCCCCCCCCCCCAGGAGGGAGGGCAGTGGGGGAGTCCTGGAGAGCTCTAAGTCGACTTAGGGTGACTCCAGGTCTACAGTGGCTTAAGTCGACTTTAGAAAGTCAACTTAAGCCTAAAGTCGAATTAAAAGGAGGTTTAATAAAGTTGACTTAATTTTCATGAAGTCAACTTAAGGAAAGTGTAGTGTAGATGCAGAGTAAATTAAGTCGACTTAAGCAAGCTTAAGTCGACTTAATTTACAAGTGTAGACGCAGCCAAGGTCCTGCAGGACTAAGTCCCACCAGCTGATGGGAGGTCGGGAGGTATTAATGGCAGTCGGTATTAGTGTCCCTTCATGGACTCAGTGTAGCGTAGCTGGGACAACACAGCTACATTCTTCCATCCACTCAGTATTTCGCCACAAGAGAGAAAGCCTGGGGAACCATCTAGTGACGTGAAGATGTGCGGTGAGAATGGGCTGCATTTCCCAAGCAGTACATAGTACTGACCTGATGCTGAGCACCTCTAGTTCCCACGCAAATTGGTGGGAGCTCTGAAATGCCAGGTACCTTGAGGAGGGGATTCAGTCCATATAACCAGGGAATATTGTTCTTTAAATGTTCGCCAAGTGCTTTGAACGGGAGACTGCTGAATTTTAATTACTTGCTATTTTCTCAGCTGGTAGAAATGGGCGAGAACCACTAATTCAGAGTCATCCGGACGACGGCCCATTGTGATCCCTGAATGAGGGCACAGCTACTACAGAACTGACCCTGAACTTCACCTTAGCCGAAAGGCCATGGGAGCAGAGTAGAGCTAATAATTAACAGAACCTATTGTGCATGTTTTAGCTGAAGGTAAGTACTTGTAAGTTGGTGATATTTACAATATAGCTCAGGATTTAAATTAATTGTTTAATTCTTTTTTATACTTGTATAATTTGAAGTCATTATTTCAAACACAAGTTCAATACGCTCCAGTTCTCAGATTGACATTTCCACCTTCCTCTCGGCTCACTGCAAATGTACAGATAACATCCCATTACACCGAGTGGCGTCTATTTTCCATCTTTTTAGTTCGAGACCCGCCTTACATTACCAGCATGCCATCACCATCCATCCACTAAATATCCTAAGGCTGCTGTTCAACAAGGATTTCAAAATGTCAGTACATGCCTTTTTTTATGAAAGGTTAAGTTACTGCAAAACTGCTTCCTGGTCTTCCTGACTGCGCTATTTCTAAAATGCAGCCATTTAAGGTAATATAGGAAGTTGACTGACTCCCACATTACCCCTGTTTTAGAGAACTGTATCAGCTGCAGATAAGTGTTTTGTTTATAGAAGTCAGTGAGGTTAAAGCCAGATTTTAAAAGATATTTAGATGCCGAAAAATGCAGATAGGCATCTACTGGGATGTTTCTTAACATTTAGGTGCCTTTCAAAATCCCATTAGGCACATGTCTTGCATTTTCAGCATCTAAATATCTTTTAAAATGTAACTATTAGTGAATGTGGCTTAGTGTACTTCACCTATTTTTTGGATCTGGTTCTTGCACTGGCTTTGAAAACAGCTGTTTAGTTAGTTAGCCCTCATTGTAACCAGACAATGGAGGGCGAACGTTATATAATTGTGCTCCTTAGCTATGGAATGTTTCCAATGTAGGCATCTACTTCACAACTTTACCTGAAGCGCTGCTGGAAATTCCATTTGTTACTGCTTTTCACTGCTGATCAGTTTTGTTTCATTAGTTTACACTGTGCTCTTCGGGATGCACAATAAGATATACATTTACAGCCCCACCTGCCAAAGGAACTTAGAAATTTCTTTTATTCTCCATCAGGCTCTCAACTTTCCCCATCTTTCTTAGGGAAGGTGATTATATTTGATGAGGCTTCAGTATACACTGAAACAGCTTATTTTATGGGTTTGATTTAATACCACAATTAGGAGAACATATTGTATATGGTATTTCAAGATGTAACTAATAGTCTCTTTGCAGGCAGCCTGTATGCCCTAAATCCCAGGCCTGGTCTGCATTAGACAAGACAATAGAAGGCCGCTTACATCGACCTATTTATAATAGCGTCCAGACTACAGCCTTGTCCCACCAATATAAGTGCCCGATACCAACAAAGTAATTCCACCCCCACGAGAGGCCCAGGACGTATGTCAGTGTATGAGTGCGCTGCAGACACTGCATGTTGCTTCCTTTGGCTTTTGATCGTCTTTTCAATTTCAGCGCCCCACGCTGGAGCTGTGAAATTGACAAAAAAGCCAGGCAGCTAAAGCCCAGCTGCCTCCTCTGGGCTCCCCATTCCTAGCCAAGATATGCCCAGCCCGCTCAGACCTGGGTGCTCTCTGAGCTCAGCTGGGCTGCAGCCTGGAGGATCCCCACTCAGGGAGCCAAGAAGCCTAAGTGGCTGGACCCCCCCACTTCCAGTGGAGAGGCGAGAATCCTGGATACAGCTGCCCCTCATTTCTGGTGGGGGGCAAGAAGCGAGAGCTGGGTGGGGAGAAATGCTGCAGTTGGGTGAGATGCATGGAGCTGAAAGTCTTGGCTCTCAGCCCCCTACTCTGCCTCTCTCGAGTCGGTGGAAGCACTCCTTGTGAAAACATGCACCACCAAGAGACGGAGAGTAGTGCGAACATCAGCCTAGGCAGTAATTACTGAAATGGCCGTAATCAACCTAACCTCATCATCTGGAGTCTGCAGTGTAGATACTCGGTGATAATAGAGGAATCCTTTAACCAGGCCCCACCTCCTTTAATCCCCGCCCCGCTCTACCCAGCTCTTGGTTTTTATTTTAAAGCTAATCACGGGAAACTGAAATAAATGACACCCTTTCCACTTAACCATGTCTATTTTGCATCCACAAATTCATCACTTCTAGGCTGGCCCAAAGTTTCTATTTTTTTCACCTTGCATCTTTTCCTAAAGGGCACTAAACACCGCAGGAGAACAGTCACGCAGTGAACCTGAAAACCCCCATGTGAAACATTTCTCAGCATCCACGCTGCCCTCAACTGCAGATGGGGCCCACCAAAGATACTGCTTCCCTCCACAGCACACTAACAAAAGGGTGCATTTTGTTGCATCCGCACCTCTGACACAGATGACATTCAAAGCTTCCCAATGGAAGGATTAGGCCCATAGAACTAGAATACATCGCTCCCTGGGGTTCAGCACTTGGCATGGAGAGAGACTCACGTCTTTGCTGTTATAAGGGATGCTGCTATGTCACTGATGGGCACATGCTCTGGCCTACCCCATAAAGTAGTTCTGACTAACCCGAGCACAACTCTAAGCTGGTTAGCAATTGATTTTTGTAGAAATGGGGGGGGGGGGGTGCAAATCAGTTGGCATCCTTCAATCTTGAGACGGCGAGAGATGTCAGGTTTACCCCCCTCCCTGAGGATAAAGAGCTGGAAATCCTCGAGTGGCTATGAAGAGTGTCTTCTCTCTCAAACGCTCTCTTTCACCAGCACTGGCATGGGAAAATAGCCATCAACTTCCCCTGATAGGGAACCAACATTCAAACCAGAACTCAGCAAATGAGGTTTCTCTAATATTCCCCCAAAGGCTCTGAGTTCAAGGCGTTTCATGGCCCCCCCAGACTGACAGGGAAGGAGGGAGCAGGGCAGTGGGTGAACGGTAATACATTACTTGGCATATGGCGCATGCAGCATAGAATAGACCTGGCTTTGATGTTGAAATCCCTTTCTCCATCCTGCAACCCCTGATTAACGAGGTTAACCACTTCATCCGGAGTGACATCGCCCCTGTGGGGAGGAAATTTAGAAGTTAGCCAGCAAGTCAGTGAGATCTGGCACCCCAGCAATCCCTGGAGAAGAGAAACTGCTTCCCTAACAGCAACACCACCGAGCTCGCTGTATCGTTCCCACTGTGCTATCACAGGAGAATCCAAACACTGCCCATTCTGGCACAATGCCAGAAAGCTAATGGCCAAATTTCCATCAGAAGAAGAGTACACTGCAGCCACCCGCAAGCTGAACACTGAACCACCCCTTGGAACAAGAAGGAGTAAGATCTGCCAGGAGCTGTAGTTTCTAGGCCAGATTTACAATGGTGTTTAGGCACCTAGTAGGATTTACAAAAGTGTTAAGTGGGTTAGGTGCCTGACTCCCTGAGGCACACCCGTGACTCTCCCTTTGTGCCTACCTGCAGGAACAGCCGTCTCCGTAACTGAGGTCCACAGGGACCCACATATCTTTGGAGGATGAAGAAGGCTGCACAGGTGCATGGTGGCCCAAGAGAGACACTTTCACAAACCCTATGCTAGGTCACCGTACTTCTTTAAGTGAATGAACCAACTTTCCTCCCCCCAGCTGGAGCTTTTTTTTGGCCAGAAAATCTTATTAAGATGCAAAGCTTTGCACTATCCTGGCAGCAATGAGCAGCGGGACACAAAAAGCAACGGAAGGCTCACACCATGTTTTGTGAGGACCCAGAGTTCTCCTTGCAGAGCTCGGTGCTGTTTTAATTCATGGCACACTGCTATAAAGTGCACATATAGTGGTTCCCGAGCCATGGCCTGTGGGTGGGGTCTTTCCAAGTGGCTCACAGCTCCCCTCCCTGCAGAAGGAAGCGGCTGCCTAAGTACCCAGGCGGAGGACACTGCTGGTGTGGACTCCTTACTGCAGCTAAGCATGCCAGAGTTCATTGCCCTTCCCCCCCCCCAGCTGTAGCAGGGAGCATGGCAAAGTGCTCCACATGGGTCCCCTGGGGCTCCTTGCTACAGAAGGGGATCCACTGCAGTCAGGGGGATGGGAGATGGTCCTCACTGAACTCCTTCCCACTGGCGGTGGGGGGTGAGAGGGGGTGCTGCTGGAGGCTGGTGGCCCTTCAGGGTTGTAAAAGTTACATTTGTAGCCCTTGAGCCTAAAAGCCTGGGAACCACCGACATGGAAAGGTAAAACAGAGCAGCAAGGGCTCTCAGGGCCATTAACTTTCTTGGCAGACATAGTTAGGTTGTGGATGGGAGGTAGAGATTGTACCTGAACTCTGCTGACTTCTTGAACAGAGAGCAGCTGAAGCCAAAAATCTTACAGCTGTTTCCCACCAACAGGACAATGCGCCCGGGGCAAGATGTCCTCAGAATAGGGCAGCAGATGGAGCTGTTATCAGAGGAAGGACTTTTGGGAGTGGGGGGAACCATATGTATCACTATTAGTGCATTCCAGCTAGAGATAAAAGGTGCTGCTGGCTCATATCCGATATAAACCGCACAGATTGGAGTGCACATCAGCTGATTAACATCAGGCTAGGCTTCCCCTTGCCCGAGCTCAAAACAACAGTGGGCCCTCACTGATTTGTATGAATGGGGCAAGACCCATTGCACGTTTTAGTGAACTCAGTGAATTACCAAGTGGTGAATAAACAATTCAAACAAAAAAAGATTGCCTCGCAAAATGTACATGGTTGATTTATTTTAACAACTGCAGTTGAGTTTTCTTTGCAATCCTCAACAGTTCGCATGCTGCAGCATGCCCTGGGAAAAGGTAATTGCGACTTCACTACAGCACTTTGCTATTAAGACTTGGAGGAAGCAGAAGCTGGAGAAGGCCGGGCTACCAAGGCACAGGTGTGTATCCGTGTTAAGACATCCCAGCGTAACCTACTTTGTGCTTCCTAGCGCACCTCTATGGTTTCAGTACTAGATTTAGTTTAGGTGTGTACCTGCATGTAAAATGTGTGCATGACTGCAAACTCATTTGCATGCACAATTATCAAAGTTGTACTTCCTCACTGGGTACTTACCAGCAAGTGTGTCTAATTAGTTATGCACAGCAACAGTTCCTGTAATTGCACGTGCAAGTTAGGAACACAATTGTGCACCTAAACAGTGAAAAATCTGTCTCTTGAGTTATATATAACTCCTCAGTGTGTGCTGAGAACAAAAGGGAATGCTCTCCATCGGCTGGTCAGTGGCTCCTGCGCCAATCTTAGCGTGCTGGGCTGGCACTACCTCACACTTTATGGATTCACTCACCTTTCCTGGCCCCAGGGAATCGGGTCCACATTGCAGTTGGCTAGGAGGTGAGGGCTGTACCTGACCTCAACATAGATGATACCTTCATTTGCCTTCATTTCTACCAGCTCATAAGCTATTCTTCTTATAGCTTCACGGTCCCCCCTGTAAGGAAAAGAACCGAATTCATCTGATTTACGAGTTCTGAGGAACCAATGGGCTGAGCAACAAGATCTGAGAGAGTGGATCTGCTGTGAGTCTGACTGCTTCCCGAGGGGCAACCCCCCCAGTCTCACCAGTACATGGTGTGAATCAGCACATGAACATTCACCAGACTCTCCAATAAATCAGAATGCAAAAACCGTTTGGTTTGGAAACAACCTTTCTTTCCCTGCATGTTGGCTGGGCTGATTGTGTCATCTCTAAACCAGCCTTGCAAAAGCCTAGTTCCTCCCCCACCTCCCAGGAACCATCTATTTTATTTGCTTATCTGAAAAATAAAGAAAACCATGTGCTATTAAATCCTCAGAACCATAGTAGAGGGAAATTAATACACTCTGTAGCTTAGAGTCTCCCAAACACTTCCAATACATGCGCCAAATTAGCAACTCTAGCTCGCAGGTGTCTGAGGCCAATGAGAAATTTGCAGAATAAGTTACTTACGCAATGACTGGCATGTAGTAAGAAAACTTCTCTAGGAACTGGGTGAGAGTGCATGGCTTCGTGTAACTGATATACTTCAAGAGGTCTTCAGCATTATCAGCAGGGAGCGGAATCCCTCTTTTCCTAAAAATCGATACACATTTCACTGACAAAGAATTGGGCTCCTTCTGCAGAAATACAGTCCATCCTGCTGAAGCCTGCCTTGAATCTATTTCTCCACAGAACAGATACAAAACAGGCAAAAGATAGCTCAGTTTTCCCAAGAGCGCCTCACATATGTGCCTTAGGAGCCCCACCAGGGCCAGGGAGGAGTTTGATCTCTGTCAGCAACCACAGCCTCGGAACTATCCAAAATAATTTGGCATTTATTTCACGAAAGTAATTTTGAGCCCAATTATACAAACATTGGATTGCCTGGTGGTAGTCACCCCTGGATCTTTCTGCTGAGACTGCCAACAATACAGAACAACTGTGATGTGCTTTTGCTCACGTGGAAATCTTTACACTGCGAACCAAGGGGGATCTCCAAGAAGTCACCTCCCAGAGAAGCCACCAAAGAGCTTTCAGCTAGAAAAGCCCACCCACCTCTACCAAAAGCGAGCTTGTAAGCTGGAGAGAGTCTCCAGATCTCATTACTGAGGGCTTGGCCTCCTCTATTCCCAACAGCCAACTCAGCAAGCTATCTGCTCAATGAACCTACCTTTTATCATTGGGTGTGGTAGGAAATCTATATTGCATTCAGAGTTCAAAGGCAAAGCCAGTCACCATAGATAAAGATCCTGGCACTCAGCATGTGTCATTCATTACTGTTCAGTATTACCCTTTCCACTCTGATGACATGCTGTCTGTCCCCTTGAAACAGGCATCCCCCAAGCGTGACAGAATTTAAACCCATGCTTTTAGGGAGTCTAGGGACTGGAAGCACAAAGCTCAGAGCAGGAATGTAGACGGAGTCTCTCTCACATTACATCATTTTGTTGTATTCAATCACCACCCAGCACCTTTGTTTATTTGCAGTTAGACCCACACCAAGCAGTTTCCAAGTCCTAATCACACGCAGCTGTTTATGCTTAGGGCCAGATTTTCACCCACTAAATCAGTGGTTTTCAGACTACGAGTCGGGACCCAGGGCTCCGTCGCAGACCCTCAGGCACTGGGTCGTGGCGTCCCCTGCTGCCACCACCAGAAGACTGGACTCCCTTGCTCAAAGATGTCATTACTGGGTTGCACGCATAAATGATTTTTTTTCAACTGGGTCCCGAGGAAAAAAGTTTGAAAAAACACTGCTACACCCGCACAAGAACCAGCACACATTTTTGCTCCACCTTGAACTGAGCACTAGATTGTGTTAGTGGTAGTTTTTGTAGGTACCCGCTTTATATTAGATATAAAAATAGTTTCAGTCACATCCATTTCATACAAGTGTGGGGCAACCCCTAGGTTCCTGTTCAATTGCAAGCTCAGTGGGTGAAGTATGGACAGAGCCCTGCAGATCCATGGATATCCACATCTGCAGATGCAATGAGGATAGCCACAGACCATTTCTTGCAGAAAAACAAAGCCTCTGGATTTAAACTACAGATTGTAGAGCCCTGAAAATCTGCGGATATCTGCAGACCATTTCTTGTGGGTGCAGACATACCTGTATCCACGCAGGGCTCGAAGTATGGACACGCCAGTCTAGAAGAGTCAAGACACTCTCCAGGTAACCCTACAACCTGATCCCCACATTGCCATTAGGGAAGTAGAAGAGCTCCAGGGAGTTAGAAGTGCCAACGAATCCCTCACACATCTGACGAAGTGGGCTATAGCCTATGAAAGCTTATGCCGAAGAAAATCTGTTAGTCTATAAAGTGCCACAGGATTCTCGCTGTTTTTCCTGTACACAGACTAACACGGCTACCCCTCTGGATATCTCACACATCAGGATACCCACCTACACAATGAAAGATTCTGTGGAATTTGGCATTCTGGTGGGGAAGTTTCAACTTTTCATTTTGGAATCTACCTCAATTTTGACAGGTTTTAAAAATTTCAAAAGCCAAAACCAAACATAATGGTGAACATAAAGCAAAACGTTTTCCCCCCAAGGTTTCAATAATCTTTCATTTCAGGTCGACCTCAAACAACTTTTTTCAGACCTGCTCCTGCATTCAGTATCCAATTATTCCGGGGCTCGACAAAATTGGCTCCCAGTTTGGCGACCAAAAATAAAACTACTGGCACCTGAGGATGCTCCTCCGCAGCATTTCTGCAGCGGAGCTTGGAGCCAGGTTACAAACCCTGGTGACCGTGGGAACCCGGGTTTTGTTGAGTCCTGTATTATTCACATAGCCCTAATTATACCATCAACCTGTTTTTGAGACTGCATGGCAGGATCAAACTGAAAAGTGACAGGGAGTGCTAAGCGAGAAAAGCCCCTGCTGAAAACACAAATACCAGCATTAGTAATAGGACAATTGACCTAGGCAATTGCTTTCTGCAGACTAGATCGAGGCTGGCATTGTCAGCTACAAGGGACAGCCAATGGCCGTGTTGGTAAGCGAGGCTTGTTTGCACGCCGCAGAATTCTTGCGGTTATTAATGTGACAGAGCTTTCCGGTGTTTTATGGTTATATTTAGAGATGGACTCATCTCTTTTTGGAAGCCTAATCACAAAATCTGTTTCCTCATCTAAGCCACCCGTCTTATTGTTTACAGCTTGCTCCATTTGCTTTCTGGCTTGTGAACGTAAGGACAGGGTACGAGGGTCACTGTTTGCCTACATACTTGATACCCGTTCAGTCCAGTTTCAATACAACACTAATAGAAAGCATACGGTTGTGGGCATTGTGCACTTAGTCACAATGCAGGTCTACACTCTGATAAGCGACACCCATTTGTTGTTTGCACATTTCAAGGAGAGTTTCCCTGATTGGCATGGGCAGAGAATTTTTTGCCTGAGAACTGAGTTATGCGGGATACAGAGTGATCTAGAGAGAAGTCTGACTGTCAGGGCCCAGTTTAAAAAAAAAAAATCCCTTATCTTTGTATGATAGGATCTTGCTCCGGTAAAGGATGCACAAATATAATTGTAGCTAACGTGGGAGTAAACAGCAAAACAGGGCCAAAGTCTAGGAATTCTTTCCTTTGTACACGGAGGTGCCTCCGTCCAGGAAACATTTAAAGACAGAGCACTTGGTAAATGCATTGAGGCGAATTGTTATTTTTAAACAACTCACTTGCCAAAGTATAGGATTGTTTCTGGTTTAATGGCTCCATCCAGGTGGACATGAAGTTCTACCTGTAATAAAAAAAATGACAAAGAATAAAGACACATTCATACGACAGTGAAAGTAATCTCTGGATCAAAAGATGCTAACAATTTGGCCATTGTGGTGTAATCACGAGAGGGGAGCTAAAGGAGAGACTACAAAAAGCTATAAAATATAGAAAAGATACACCTGTCGAGGAAGTTATTGCTTGAATGTCTGAAAACTAACAGAATTGGTTTCATTGTTCTTCCTGGAAGTCACATTTTTAACATTCCTTTACAGGCAGACCCTGTTTCCGGCAGTGGTAACACTGCTCGAGAAATTTTCCTACTCTTATTTGGCCCAACAATGAGTTAGAGCTAGCAACAGATACTTGCTTCTAACCCACTCCATCTCGATATTCACGAGCTCTTAAATGAGTTCTGGTGTCTGCCTACTGAGAATGCCATTCCACAGGCACTTTAAATTTCTCAATCAAAGCTCCTCTTGCTTTGATCATGTTTCAAACTGGTGCGTTAGCTTTGGCCCATTACAAGCAATACAGTAACCCAAATTACCTTTAATTCTAAACTGCTGCTTGCTAAACACTTTCAAAGATAAGTAATTTCTTCAAGAAGCAAGACATCTTGCAATATAAAGACGGTGGTAGCTTTTCAACATTTGGTGGATGTTGCAAATTATTTCAGAGAAAGCTGCTAAATGAGGAAATGACAAAATTAAGAGGAAAAACAAGTGTTAAGATGTTTAAGCAAATACAATAGTTCTGAGAACACTGTAGCTTGCAAAGAAAAATGGGAAGAAGCTCTGAAGTCCATGATAATTACAGAGGAAGAACAGGATGCGATACTGTAATTAACTCCAGATGTGTGGAGATGAGAGAGGTACAGCTTACACCTTTCTTTATAACAACTGTTCCCAGCTCTAGGCTTGGAAGCAAATGTAAACAAAGACACTTCTGGACCACCGGCCTGGCCTAGATGCTGTTTCTGATGTGTCTTGGGATCATGTTTACCAAAAGCAAAAAGCACTGAAAATAGATTCATTTTATTGAAGTTGTTGATACATTTGCTAAGTCGTTAAGGGACATTTCTCCTCTTGCTGACTTGCGCTAATAGGAGATGTGCACATAATTCTCTGCAATCTCGAGAAGAAAACACCCCTAAGTTGTTTTTAAAATATTATCCAGCCCAAATGAATCATTTTTTTTTAATTATCAGCATGCTGGATGCCTGTAATGATTTGAGGATAGCCACAGTATGAAAAGCACAATTCATCTGTTGTGTTCAAGTCTTTCTGACAACTTCATGGATTGCAATGTACCTATGTTGGGAGGAAAACAAAAAACCATACAGAGTGTCCTATGAGCAAAGACTTAAGAGATCTGATCTGTTCAGTTTAGAGACGAGATGAATGAATAGTGACTTAAGAAAGACAAACAAAATAATAAATGGGACAGAGAAGGTAAAGGAGAGGCACACCAGTTCATTCTGTTAATTCTCCAATTAAGAAAATTTTTTTAAAGGCAACAAACTTAAGACTGAGAAAAATAAAAAACTTAATACAATGCAAAATTTAACTTGGTGATCTCACTGCTAGAAGATATTGAACTTAAGAACTTGGTAGGATTCAGAAAAAGACTGGACATTTGTGATAATGAGAATAGCCACCAACATAATAAAATATTTAGAAGCAGTATAAGGTCTCCTGGCACCAAGGTATATGCCAGCCAAGAACTGACAGGGGTTCGAAAGAAACTATCTTTACAGGCAAGTTTTCTTGTACCTTCCTCTGAGGTAGTTAGTACTAGGCAAAGTAAAAAACAGCCGCAGAGGACCTCTGACGACCAAAAATAAAATTGCTGGTGCCTAGCTGGGAGCCAATTTTGTTGAGCCCTGTACTAACTACTTCAAAAGCTCTCCACTGATTGGCAATGGGGTATAGTGCCATGCATGGGACCATCCCAGAAATTTGTGGATTCACGGCACTGAGCCAGACTTGGGAACTTCACTGCACAATGTCTGGTGCGACACCATCAATCATGGCCACTCTGGCTGGCACAGTAGTCCTCAGTAGACTATGCATGTTTGACACTTTCCTTCCCCAATGTATGTGTGACCTTATTTTAGATCAGCGAGTTCTCCAAACAACTAAGGGTTTAGATAAACCCGCTTCTCCTGGACTATGACCTACATAGAGAAGTCTGAATAAGGAAAAACACACAGAGAACCAAGGAAAACTTGTATCATCAGAAGGATCGAGAGCTGCAAGAGATGGAAGAGGCCTATTCTATCAAGCATATTGCCCTGACATGACAGGACACAGGAGACAGCAACATGATACAGCACCATGATACAGCACTAGTAAGGTCTAATTGTGCCATAAAAAAAATCAATCAATTCTCAATCAGAGAAAGCTCCAAAGACTCTGCCCATTACGCAACGTCCTCCTGAAAGATCCCCTCCATCTGGCCTCCTCACATAGTACTGCCAAGCAGGCTGTCTCTCTCTTGGCTAGAAGCAGGTTACATCTGCACTGGCAGAGGACAATGGAAGTGATGACTGCTAGCTGCTTTATAATAAAACTTACTTCACAGTGGGCCAATTTCCTTTGGGTGTTAACTCTTTCAGGGCTGCTTGACAAATGGTGACCTATTGCTTAGTCCTTAGGGCACCATCAGGTGTCCTTAAAGCTCTCTTTAGAGTTGGCTGGTAGGTGGGACACAAACGTTCACTTGTGTCCCTTCTGGAGGTCTGGCTTCAAATGCTTTTGTACCATAGCTGAGAGCGAGTTTGTTGGTCATCAGCTGATTTGTCCATGTCACAAAACCACCTTGCAAACTGATGCAGTGTTCAAGTCTTGTTGAGGAGAAAGGTCCAGGACTGGAAGAGTGGAGGCAGTCCTGAAGGTCAAGAGCACTAAGCTGGCCCAGTGTGTGCAGCCACAACTGGAATGGGAGGTCGAATCCTGGTCCACTCTCTCCATTCTCTCTCTCTCTGAGGTGTGTGGCTGATTGGTTCTTGCTCACATGCTCAGGGTCTAACTGATCAGCACAGTCTGAAAGGATTTTTCTCCCACATCTAACAGGTACTGATCTTGGGAGGGGGTGTTTCGCCTTCCTCTGTAACATGTGGTGCAGGTCTCCTCTCAGTATTATCTGGGTATCTCTCACTGCAGAGGCCTCGGTCCCTCCTACTGTCTGCCTGGGGCGCATTACGAGTTCCCTATAGGCTACAATGCTTTGGTCTAACTCTGATTGTCGGGTTTGGTGTGCGAGTACTGGGTGGTGGTAGGGGGTCTATGATATAGACGCAGGATGTTGGAGTAAGTGGTCTGGGCGGTCTCTTATGACCTTAAACTCTAGAACCAAGTTTTAAAACTTTGTAACTTCATTTATCTCAAGGGTGTTGCTCCTAATTTTGTGTAAATGAAAGGGGAAGTGAGGCTTTATCAATCTTTCACCTAACAATTAGATTTTCAGTGTTTTCTGTTTAATTCAGTCAAAGGTTGATTTGATCAAATCTCAGGATCCAAATAATTTGTACTGGTGGTCAGACAAGTCCACCCTTTATTCTGATCAGTTCAGAAGAGTGTTAATAGATAACCTAATCAGTGGCTGATTAATCTAATCAGTGGTTGATTAATAATTACAAAGGTCATTAATTATCATGAGACTTTGCTCAGGTATATTTATCAGCATATCATTATTTTCTAAACCACTATATACTAATGTGCAGAAATGGAAACTAGACTCATTACACGCTGCACCCACTGACTCATTCAGTTACGGAATGCCTTTGAAATCTTCAAGTAGAAAAAAGCTAAGAAAGGTCAAAATTCAGCCTGGGGTTGGAGGAAGACGACCAGTGACAAGTGCTATGATATGAAATTACTGTAACTAAATGATGTGAAAGGCAGCATTGCCTAGTGGACAGGGTACTGACTGGGACTCTGGAAACCAGAGTTCTACTACCTGTCCATCACTGGCCTTCTCTGTGACCTTGGACAAGTCATGGCACTGCTCTGTGCCTCAGTTTTCCCATCTGTAAAATGGGGATTAAAACTGATCATCTTGAGATCTACTAATGAGAAGCATATCAGAGCCAGCTGTTAATTATTATTGCTCTAAAGCACACCCAGGAGTTTTGCAAGCTGTGATCTGTATTTTATTAGTCATGCAGCTAGCACCACCAGCCCTCCTTTCCAATGACAGACAGATGTGACTGTAACAAGAGGAAGGCAGTCTCTCTATCTGTTTCAATACTGCTGCTTCTGTGCAAAGCCACTGGGTTTGTCTACATTACAGCAGCACCGCTCCAGCGCTGGGGCACCATAGGATAGCTGGCAAGAAAGAGTTTCCATCGCTGTACGTAATCCACCTCCCCAAGCAACAATAGAGAAGTCGACGGAAGCATTCTTCTGTCAGCCTAGGCATGTCTATACTGAGGGTTGGATCAGCCTAGGTATGGGACTTGGGAGTCTGAATTTTCCACATGCTTGAATGATGTAGCCACATCAATCTAAACTTGAATTGTAGATCGGGGCAGACACTTGTTCTCAAAGCGAGCAGTGCACGCTCGCAGGCCTCTGCCTGGATGGAATCACCACACACCCTTCACGATGGGCTGTACCAAAGGGTAAGTCAAAACAGATTGAAAATGCCACACATTTAGGGCCTCACCCCAAAAGCATTTACATTCTGTAAACAAAATAAATCATACATGGCTTTTGTGAGGAGCCTGGCAGAACAGCTCCCGCCACTTGTGATCTTTACTTCGAGGTTTTTTTCCCTTGTGATGGTTACTTAACATTTGCATAGCACTTTACAGCTTCGGAGCTCTGTATGAACATTAAGGGCATGCCCACCTCACAACAAAAGACCGTCGGCCTGGCTGGCTCAGGCTGTGTGGCTGGACAATTACAGTGTAAACATCTGGGCGTGGGCAGGAGCCCAAGTTCTCAGACTCTACAAGGGCTGGAGCATCTACACTGCAATTTTATAGCCCTGCAGCCTGAGCCAGCTGACCTGGGCTCTGAGATTTGATGCCACAAGTTTTTAAAAAACAAACAACCCCCCCCCCCCCCACAGTGTAGACATACACTAGAGGATCAGTGCTGAGCAACGGCCATGCAAAGCCACACCAAGAAGAGTTCCAAGAGAGACTGCAATACAGTCTCTTCCAGACCGCCCCCACGCGGACACTGCACCTTCCCTTGGGAGTGTGCGGCTGGTGATACTCAAGGGGGATACGAGGGAGAATTCTTACAGCTGAAGGACCTCAGAGACTGCAGCTGTGAAAGCCTTTTCTTTTACGAAACGGAGGACATCCGCAGTCTTCTCTTCACTGCTGCAGTTAGCTCATGATACCCGACAAGTTAGCATCTCACGCGAACAAGGCTAAATCAAGAAAGCAGCTATGCTGCAAAACCCAGCACCTTTTAAGCTATGCAATGATTGGATTCGTGGCACAGGTAATTCGCTACACTGCATTACTTCCTCGAGCATCAGGAGCACTCAAACCTCAACCTGTATCCCCAACAGGCCACCTGGCTCACATTTAAAGCACTACTTGACTGGAGTTAGAGATTTGTGTGTGTGGATAAAAGCCAGGCTAACTCCAGTTATTAAATCTAACCTTTAATATGCACAGCTGAAGCAAGCATTGTTATTCCCGTTTTCTAGGTGGGGAAATTGAGGCAGAAAAGTGGAGTCTTTAGCCTTAACCTACATGATCTTCTGAGGCATAACCCTGTGCTCAATCCTCATCTCTACTGTCTCTTATAGAGCTAAATATGTGAATAAATGTGTTACAGGTAATTTACCACTCTCTCTGTGAAGCCAAGGCAAGTGATCTGAAAAGCCAAGTCAAACTTTGAAGCTGTAGGATACCCTCATCCACCTAGTCTCGTTTCTTTTTTTCCCCAACAAACACTTTGCCCTTACATCAAAAAGGTTTTTAGCAAATGAGAAAATTCTGGGACATCACAAAAATCTTTCTGTCATAGAAAACACCCATCCAGCTTGCAGCCACCTGTTTCCATGGACAGTGCATGTGCAGTATCTCAAATTAAATTGTCAGTTCATTCCAAAAGAGCAATTCCAATATTTAGCATGTCACATACACACACTGGGAAAAACCAGTCCTCTTGTTTGGATACTACTGGTTATAAATGGAAGCTCACCCAAAACTCTAGTTTAGAGAGAGTGGTGAAATTGCTGTAGACATGCCCTCTAGATTTAATCACTGGAAGAAAGCTGCCTTCAGGGTTTGGTAACATAAATCATCAGTATTAGAAATGGGAGATCCTTCCAGTAAGGTTACAGAAAAGGTTGTTGCTGTTGATGAGACAGATGCCACATACTGCTTTCTCATCTCTCCTCGTTTACTTCTGATTGGGTAACTATGACCATTAAAAAAGGCCTGTTGCAGCACCTTGGTGGTTTGGAGTAACTACTGCCCTGCACTCAGAGTGCCTGGGATTATTAGGGTATGGTGGTAACACCTGCAATGCTAGAGGGTCTCTAGGACGGCGTATGCATGTCACACCCCATCCCATGTTCTGTCTGCTACCTCTGGTCTTCAGAATGGGTGCAGTTCTTGCTCTCTGAAGCACCCTGCTCAGCTGGTACAGACACATGCCGTCAATTAGGAATGAACCAGGCCTAACAGCGCTTATAACTTCCCTGTAACATGATTAAAAAGCAGACATCTTGATGCTAATTCGAGACAATTCGTGAAACCTGTCAGAGTAGGAACGCTGCTGTTCTCCTTCGTAAATTGACAGCAATTGATGAAGGAGACGATGATGAACATGATTCTAGCAAGACACTGAGCCAAAATGTCTATTTTTCTGCTGCAGCTAGCATCTGTCCTCTCCCAAGGACCCTTTGTCACACTTTCAGGACACTGCCGTTCACTCCTGCAGTCTCCTGCCAGGGGCAAGTGTATCTGAAGATTAACAATATCAAATGCCACAGAAAAGCCTGCAGGATAAGCATGGACACGTCTACACACAGGAGGAAGTCATCCACTAAAAAAAACACGTGCTGTATCCATGCCATGTCCTAGCCTGTAGCCCGACAGAGGAATTCAGAACAGCAGTAGTGTTGGAGACTGCTTTTTTCTCGCTTAGAAGAAGCTTAGTTAGCTTGCTTAGAAAAAGGAGATTAGTGGCAGCTTGTATAGTCTCAATGTCAAAAGATAGTTTCTTTAGTATTGTCTATTATTGCAAGTGACAGAGTGGGTGACAGAATCACCTAGTCAAAACAGGGGTTGACAATATCTCTTCATGGGCGTTCTGTATTCTTTATTTTTTTAGAATTCAGGGAGATCAGGGATCAGAGAGACAGGTGGTGGCTCCAGCTGCTCTTTGGGCTTTCAGGACATCCCTGATAAGGCTGAATTCCTGGAAAAAGGGATATTACGTTTCTGGTCCTCTGCTTAACTTGTTCTTTGTAGCCCACGAAACCACCCCAGTGATCAGTGAATGTCTTGAACAAATTTGTCTCTGACCAATTGGAGAGCTGGCCTGAAATCAAAACCATGAAATTCTATAGAGGCAGGGGAAGAGCACTAAACTTAGGGAGGAAAATCAAATGAGGGATAACTCAACAGGGGCTGAAAAGAATCAGGGGATGATAGTGCATCACAAATTGAATGAGAGCCAATAATGTGATGCAGTTGCAAAAAAATGCTAACAATTCTGGGGTATATTACCAGATGCATTGCACACAAGAGACTGGAGGTAACTGGCCTGCTTCATTCGACACCGAGGAGGACTCAGTTCGAGGACCGACATGTCCACTTTTGGACACCAAGCATTAAGAAAGATGTTGACATATTGGAGGGAGACATAGGAGAGCAAAAAATGAGAAAAGGCCTGATCATAGGAAGGTTAAAAAAAATAGGCATGTTTAGTCTTCAGAAAAGAAGACTGGGGGGAGAACCTGATAAGTCTTCAAACAGGTTTCGGGCTGTTATAAAGAGATCAGTGATCCACTGTCTTCCATGTCCTCTGAAAGTAGGACAAGGAAGTAATCAGCTTAACCTGAAGCAAGGGAGATTTAGGTTAGATATTAGGAAAACTTTCTAACTAGAAGAATAACAAATATTGGAATAGGAAGTTGTTGAATCGCCATCACTGGAGGTTTTTATGAACATTAGATAAACACCTGCCATGGATGGTCTAGAGGTATACAGTTGTGGCTCAGAATAGGGGGGTTGGATTAGATGACCTCTTGTGCTTTCTTCCAGCCCTGCACTTCTATGAACCTATGATTTCTGAGAAACTGAAAAAGTATGGAGGCATTTTCAGCTGTTTGAAATTTGAATGAACTGTGCAAATGTTTATCTTTTATTATAATCTCCCACCATAGGGGAAATTCAGTAACATGGCTGAACAATGTGATGTCTCACATCCGTCTTGGGGCTCTCTTTCTTCCTTTTTCTTTCAGTCAAATAATCAACCACAGATTAAGATGTAACTGCCACCCATTTAGATGACGTGCCTATTGAGAACTCAAGTCAGTAGTACCAGCAGAAACCAAAGTAAACCAAAGACTGAACTGAATCCAACTTGTAAAATAGAGAGCAAGATTCTGGTCTCATTTATGCCAGAGTCTGCAGCATAGTAACGGAGATCAGAAGCTAGCCAAGAGGCTCCTTTGGTGATCGTCTCTGCAAGAGACTAAGGATATGAAACTAACCATCTCTTTTCTATTCTTCTCTCTTTCTTCATGTTTCCTGTCCAAGTACGAACACGATGAACACCATGATTTGTAGAAGTAATGTATAACCTATGACCTTCCTTCAGATTTACTTGTACTGCAAATTGCTAAAGTGAAATATCAGAGAACATTTTACAGCTGTGATCTGTGTGATGTCTTTGGGCAGACAGAATTTCATCACCAGCAAAGAACTCAAAACAACATACAAAGAAAATCTGAAATAGAAAGGCTGTTTCAATTAGTGATCAGAGAGCAAATGTAAAAAAAAAGAAATCAGGACAGAGGGTGGGGAGTCATAAGCGTCCATATAAGAAAAAGTCTTGAGTATCAAGACTGTCCCTTTTAAAAGAAGATCAGGACTTCTGATCACTCTCGATATAACCATGTGGGTTCCAAGATAGCAAAAACAACCTCTGCAACCCAAAGCCACCGTATCCTGAGTACATATCACAAAATCCTGGCAACATGTGATTAGCTGCACATGGTCACTGATGCTAATATATACTAAAAAAAATTTTTTAAAAAATCTCAAACTACAAGTTTGATGGGAATGGGTTACTCAGCCACTACACAAGAGGTTCTCTAGAAAGCTTAAGTTTTAGATAATAAGCTATTAAGGCAGGCGGTGCCTGAATAACAGCCTGTATTTTTCAATAAACAAGATACACTGAGATCAGTATGCAACCTATACTTATTCCTGAACAGTTTAATGGCAAACATATTACACAAAAGATGTATTTATCGAAATTCAGTAAAACCAAGCAAACTTTCTGGTCTATATTCAGCTAAAACAATGTAAATTACTCTTTCAGTGTGCTGCGGACAGAACATTTTCCAATGTCCTTTGTTTTAAATGGTGGTTACAAAGCTGATGAGAGACTGGATGACTCAGAGAACAGATAATAAACACAGCACCTCATCTGCAGATGGGGCTCTGATGCAACTCATGCTGATGAGACTGAAAGTTATCAAGTAACAATTATTTTGTGGCCACGGTCCAGCTCAGGGCGACAGGTATCCACCCAAAAGCACTGCCATCAGCTGTCCCCTTTGTTTGCAGTTTCAGCCAAGAGGCAAAAAAACACAAGCATCACGCAGAAGACTGAATTCGACTCTTACCCTGATGGGCAACTTGGAGAATTTTGCACCGCTGCTGCCCATGCTATAGCTGGTCTCCCAATAAACAGCTTTTCATACTCCATGACTGTCGATATGACACCTTTCTTCAGCACTAACTTCACTAGGAGACTGAATGGATAGATCGTAAACTTGGCTAGTCTACAAAAGCAATCTTCCAGGTCATTGCTAGTGAGTCACCTCTCTTCCTTTCTTTTCCTGCTTGCTCACAGTATCAGGCGGCTTAAAGCGCAGTCTCTTAGACCTTTTTTCAGTGTGGAAATTAGTTTCCAAACTGCCTAATTCACTTATCAATATTTTGTGACTTATAGATGCTTGGAGTGAGTTTGAATAGCCATTATTGCTCTCCAGTCTTGGATGGCAGGGAGCCGCAGACAGGATGGCCAGATACAACAAACCATGAGCCAAAATTCAAAATCTTACTGGCAACATACTTCTCTTTAGCAGCTAGCCTCTGCTGCTGGATACTTTTCAGCTCACTACATGTATTGCTATCAACTCTATACTGACAGCACTGCTGAGATAGATTTACTGAGGACTGCTGTGAAAGTGAAAGGACTTCATCAACTTCCAGAGCATTTAAGGCTTGGTATTGGCTTTTTCTTGACTGGCCTGTTTTTGCATTAACAACCTGCCTATATGCTACTTGTTTCCTTAAGCCTTAGCTCCCACACGGAAACATCGCTCTCTACTAGCAAAAGAAATAAGGAGTCCTGTGGCACTTTTAAAGACTAACGAATTTATTTAGCAGAAGAGCTTTTGTGGGGAAAAAAATCCCACTTCCTCAGACACTTGCAGACCCATCTTCAAGCGTCAGAGCAGGTGGGATTTTCTCCCACGAGAGCTCATGCGATCAATATAAATGTGATAGTCTTTAAAAGTGCCCCAAGACGCCCTGTTTGTTTGGCGGACCTACACTAAACTGGACCCCCCCTTTGGAAGTTATCACACGGCACCGGCCAGCGAGGCTGAGCACGCTATCGCTGCAGACAGGCGAACACAACCCAGCGACAGAGCCGTGCCTGCTGCCCACGGGTTGCACCTACAAACCCCGGCGCTCCCCCGGAGTCAGCTGCACGATCGGCGGCAACAGGTCCCGCTGCCCTGTCCCAGCTCAGCCCCTTTGGGGTGGGACCAGCACCAGGCACCATGCCCCGGCGCGCCGAGCGCCTCCGAACGCAGCGAACAGCTGGACCCGCGTGGGCTCGAGCGCGGGACCCTGGAGCGCCGCCTGCACAGCCCCCGGCTCTGGCACAGCGGCCCGCTCACCTTGGGCCGGTCGAAGGTGGTCCCCGCCGCCGCGCCTGCCTCCATGCTGCCGCCCGGCCCCGCTCCAGCGCGCGCTCGCTCGCTCGCCCGGCAGCGTGTGAGGGCGGCCGCCGGGGCCCGCCCCCGGCCCGGCCCCGCCCCGCGGATAGGCGCGTGGTGCCGCCCTCGCGCCCAGTTCCTCTGCGCCGAGCCACAGGCACCGCGCCCCGCGGGTCCCAGCAGCCTGGCCCTGCTCTGTCCCCCCTGCACCCCTCTGCAGCCAGGGGCTCCCCGTCACCTTCCCTGGTCACCAGCTTCCTCCTTTCCCGCCCCACACCCGCCCCACTTGGCCGAGGGGCCAGGGGTGTGTCCAGTGGTGAAGTATAATTTGACGGGCCCCAGAACCGTCCTAATCTCCGGGCCCCCTTCCCGTATTGTCTGGGCTCCATGCATGCCCAGGTAGGCATTTGCAACCACTTCCCAGTATTACATGCATCGGTTATCGCTCCATAAAAATATTTCTAATTTTCTATGGCGTTTATGTCTATAGCAATTATTGTCACACACTAGCAAACATTGCATCACACAATAAGTGTTGTGATTAACAACGGTGGGGCGTAGGACCTGCCAGCAGCCAGAGCAGGGCAGAACATGCCTTCCTCCAGATTTTTCTGTTTTGAGGAGCCCTGGAACTCTGGCCCCGCAAATTTGTGGGCCCCGGAAACTGCATTCCAGTGCATTCACCCTTACTTTAACCACTGGTTGTGCCAGACCTTAGTAAAAAACTGACCCATTGTCATCTGTCAGTAAAATGTCAGTCAAATTGGGTAGAAATAAAACACTTCGTATCTTGACGTCGTCCGTCCGCATCACTGCTTGTACCCTAAAACGAAACTGACCCCAGCCTGACTTATTTCTCTTCTGTCTCACACCCAGAGATCAATGAACGGCAGTTAAAAACCACTGTGTCATCCCAAATGGACAGTGGTCTCTTTCCAAACTGAACAGACCCAGTTTTTCAATCTCCCCTGTGTACAGACTATCACCAATGAGTACACACTTTTGTGACATTATTGTATTGTTTATGGTATTTTTAGCGATGTCAGGAAAAATTGACCAGTAAATTATTTCAGATCTTCATATCAGTAAAAAGGCAAAGTTGGTAACTCTGGTGGCCCCTGTTCCAGAGAGGCTCTGCGTAGCGGCCTGCCGTGCAGCAAAGGGTTACTAAATGTGATTAATTTATGGCTACGCTCCCCAGCAGGATGGGATAGACATCACTAAATATCATAATGCTAGCAAAGAAATCAATGGTGCATCCATACCTGTGCAGTGCTGGTCACCCGATATAAAAAAAAATATGGTAGCAATGGAAAGGGTACAGAGCAAGGCAACAAAAATGACTAAGAGTATGGGACAGCTTGGTGTGAGGGGAGATTTAAAAATTGGGACTGTTCAGCTTGGAAAAGAGACCACTGAAGGGGGATGTGATAGAGGGCTATAAAATCGTGAATGGTATAGAAAGAGTGAACAAGGAAGTGTCATTGACCCCCCTTTCATAACATAAGAACCAAGGGTCACTCAATTAAATTAATAGGGAGCAGATTTAAAATAATTGTAAGAAGTACTTCTTCACACACATGCACTGTCAACCTAACTTGTTACCAGTTATGCTGTAAGGGCCAAAAGTTTAACTGGATTCAAAAAGGAATTAGATAAATTCATGGCCGATAGATCCATCGAGGGCTATATGACAAGCGGGTCAGGGTGTCTCTTACTGTCAGATTCTGGAAATGGGTGATGGGTTGGATCACTTGATGATCATCCTGTTCTGTTCATTGCCTTTGAAACATCTGACCGTGGTCAGTGTGGGAAGACAGGATAATCAGTTAAATGGTCTGACCATTTCTATGGTCTTAATAAATAAAGCACCAAATGTTCTGAACTCTCTAGCACACAAGAGCAGCAGCCCCATCCTCCAAGCTGATCTACGTGTGTGCACCTCTGTTCTGGCACAGGTACCTACAAGGTTAGTGGAGTTCCACATGGGCAGAAGGTTGCCCATGTGAATCAGGCAGCAAGAAAAGCCTAAAGCATGTGCTCATGCTGGCAAATCTGCAAGCCTAGCATCCTGCTTTCTACCATGTTTATATTCCATGCCACATGTATTAGTGATTGCAGCAGCTAGACGACCCACCCAAGATTAGAACCTTTTTGTTCTAATCAGTACACAAATGCATAGTAAGAAACAGTTCCTGCCTGGACTAGCAAGGATATAATTCACAGAAGTGCAGAGCACTGCAAGTGTTCAAGAATTAGCCCTTTGGTTAGCAGGCAAACTTTGCAGCCATGCTCCTCCTTGGAATTATTAATGATATTCAGCTCTAAAAACAAAGATCTCTACACTTGAGCTGAAGGTAAATCACCATCTGCTGCCATGTAGCCATTCGTCTAACACTGAGTTAGAGAGATGATGTTTAAAATGGAAGTTCCTTGTTCCTCAATAGATAGAGTGTGCTGGCTCAGTTATCATCAAAATCTGGTACTAATGTTTTTCCAGTTGCTACAGAAAACCTCAGATTGTTTTTGCCTTTTAGCCCAGTGGTTTTCAAACTTAGGGTCAGGACCCAGTACTGGGTCACAGACCCTCAGCCACTGGGTCGCAGCATCCCCTGCTGCCGCCACCGAAAGACTGGAATACATTGCTGAAAGATGTAGTTGTTGGGTCGCGGGCATCAATAATTTTTTTCAACTGAGCCCTGAGAAAAAAAGTTTGAAAACGACTGTTTTAGCCCATAACATCCAGGGCAGGGATATTGTCAAGCACTTACTATTAAAAGTAATAATAAAGATGCAGCCTGAACAGGTTTTTTCAGTCTTGCAGATGCTGTGTGTCTATTAGTGGAAGGCGGTATGGTCTTTTTGGGGCTGGCCTATTATTGTTCCCTGCCAGTCTTCTTTACGGCTCAATAAACAGAATTCTAGAGTCTATAGTCCGGAATTTAAAAGATATTTAGACACCTAAAAATCAACACCCGGTTGGATTTGAAATCAATAGGAGATAGGCACCTAGGCAGTTCTAAAAATCCCATGGAGTGCCTCGCTACATCTTTAGGTACCTATATATTTTTAACGATCTGGCACTTCATAACAAGCACTAACCCTTAAACTGCACTAAAATCAGACTCCACCTTTCCCTTCAAAATGAACCTTCCAACCGCAGCACAGTTTGCTTCTTATTCCTAATTCTCCCCTCTTCCCTCGCCAATCATGTAGTGGCAACATCAAACACTATTAAGGCACAGACATTTCTTCTTTCTTATTGTTATCCTGACTCTGGGTGGGGATAATTTTTCCCCAGTCCCTCTCCTGCAGTCCCCAGGAAGGCCAGCAGCTGATCAGGAGCATGGCAGCCCTTTCTTTTTCATCAGATTACTCAGTTGTCTATGGTACGGCTTTGAAAGACGCGCTTAACTCTGAATTTTGTATCTTTACACTCCTCAAAAGCAGGACAGCAGCCACCAGGTGAAGAATGCCCCTCTTAAGCCCTACACATCCTGCTTTGGGCTTCTGATCCTGTGTGTGATCCCAATTAAAAAAATACACTGCTAGGGGGAGATCGGCCCATAGCTGAGCACTCAAGTATATTATGAGGCATGGGAGAGGCAGGATCAGACATGAGACTGAACGGAGCCACTTAGAAGGCAGGACCAAGTTTCTCTTTGTCAGTATTGGGACACCGTTTAAGCTGGCATTGAATAAATACCAAGAAATTCTCTTCTGGTTTTGCTTAATTAATTTAAAAGTTAGCATATCCAAGCACATAGGCACTGAGCTGCCCGCACACATGACAGGTAAGTACACAGCTTCTCGGTCCCTTTTCTTTCCTTTCTCTTTATTAATCCCTGCACAGGCCTCTAATCCTTATTTATGTGTTACATTTTTTAGACATTGCAGGCACAGAAATGTAATTGCTTGGACCTGAGTCAGTCACAGGAAAGAGTTTCCTGTCTTACTATCTTTCTTTAGGTCTCAAATTTTAAATGATTTTAATAGATTTGTGGATTTTAGCGCTGGTGAAAGGTGAAGGATCGAAAGCCCTGGATACTGAAGTCCCCTGTTTATCTGCAAGCTAGATAAAACATGGCATTAATATCGGGAGCTTCCTCACAATGTCTGGGAAGCCCACAGCACATCAGCTCTGATACATTGAAACCCTTCAGGGCAGTGGCTCTCAACATTTCCAAAAAACTGTACCCCTTTCACGAGTCTGATTTGTTTTGCGCACCCCCAAGGTACACCTCACTTTACAACTACTTGCTTCCAAAATCAGACATAACATACAGAAGCGTCACTGCCACATTATTACTGAAAAATTGCTGATTTTCTCCTTTTTGCCATATCATTATAAAATACATCAGTTGGAATGTAAATATTGTACTTACATTTCAGCGTATGGTGCACAAAGAAGTATAAACAAGTCACTGTCTTTGAAATTTTCGTTCGTACTGACTTGCTAGTGCTTCTTACACAGCCTGTCGTAAAACTAGGCAAATAGCTAGCTAGATGAGTTGATGTTCTCCCGGAAGACCTCCGTGTACCCCGTTGAGAACCACGGTTTCAGTGGGCACATATACTCCAGCTAGAAGGCGAAATTTCCGTCTTAAGAAGACAGATCCACACTACCTCTGCTAGAGCTCACATGCTACAAACAGCAGCATAACTGTGGCTGCACACGCCGGGGCCAGGCTAGCTTTTCCAACTATCTACCTACGGTTTGGGAAGGGATCACAGTCACCTCAGCTACACTTCTGTTTTTAGCTCACAAGCTCAATCAGAGCTGGTGTGGGTCCATCTACTTGAACTAGAAATTACACCTTCCAGCTGAGGTGGAGATGTACCTCTGCTTTGTCTGAGGGCAGGGGTCTGCAACCGCATACCGCTCTTTGGCTACCTTGCTGCGATTCAGGGAACCCTGCCGGCAGCCTATGCCAGGCTCCAGGGTCTCTCCACCACTGGAGGACCCCACAGGGGGCCCAATCCTGGTTCCTAGTTTCCCCCACCCTCCAGGGGACCCTGCAGCAGGCACCCTGGCCCAGCTCCCCACACCAGGAGGCTACACTCATTGTGGCTATCAAAACACTTGGGGCCCAGCCACATGACGTGCTATGGGGATTTTTGAGCAATTTTAATACTAGGAAGTGCTACCAGTCCAAACTTAGCAGCAGAAACTGTTGAGTCAAGTCTTCTGAGGTTCTTTGTAGCTTGCCTAATTCCCATCAACTACCACCAAATTTTCCCACCAGTGTAGACCAGACCACAGCCTTCCCCTCTCCTGATTGGCCACACCTTCTCCTTTCCTGCTCTGGCCAACATCTCTTCCCTGGCTAGGTCACCAGCTGTTCCCCTTTTCTGTTTAGCTGGGGCTCAGACTCAACTTAATCAGTGCAGCAGCTTCTACCTGCTCCCCTGGTAACTTCTTTTCTGACTCCACTGGCCTGTACTACCACAGGCCCCTGGTCTAGGTAACTGAGGAGTATCACCCTCTGCTCTGTCACATTCCCCTTAGAAGATCCTAGCCCAATTGCTTTTAAATTTATGAACATTTAACCATGTAGGCTGAAATTTTCCATGCTAGATGTTGGCCTTAGGCTGAATTTTTCTGCAAGTTTCTGGCCAAAACATTTCAGCCATGGAAAAAACCACCATGGTGACTTAATTAAAGACTGTATCAATGCATACGCACAAGGGAGCCAAATTAAAGTTGCACAGGCAATCTTAAGACTAGCATTTCTTAACTTTCGAGTACTTGACTTTGCAAACTATGTTTTTAATGTCATTTTTTGTGTGTAATATACGTGCCTTTTCCTGTGTAGGGATCTTTTGAATAAGACGCGTAAGATATTGTAAGTGGCAATGGATGCTTTAGTCTGTAAAGAGCTTTGGGATACATAGGTATGAAAGGCGCTATAGAAATATAAAATATTATTATTACTTACTATGGTATGTAAGCAAAGAAAGACATTAACATTTACACATGTACGACATGTACCACAAATGTTTGGAAAAATAAAGCTTCCTTAAGTTAAGGTATTCTCCTTGTCCTAGCTGGGTTTACAGTGTATGCATAAACAGGCACAAATATGGGTTTAAAAAAACCCCAAACTTGTGGCATGGAATCAGAGTCACATCACAGTCATCGAAATGAGCGATGGAAAAGACTTAGGAGCTCCCTCAGCCAATAATGTTTTACAGTTAGGACATACTCACATTTCAGATTTTTGGGGTTGCAGCTAGAGATGTGACGGGGAATTGCCACAAAATGTGGTTAACTCAGGAAGCTGGTACTAGGGAAGATTTTGTTGAATATAGGTGCCTGCAGGAAACCCTGACAACATCGTCTTCCCCCTCACCCAAGCAAAAGGGCTCAGAGATCCTCCACTTGATCCTCCTCTTATTTTGTTCATAGAGCTGAGGGCAAAAATTTTCCCTCCAGGCACATGGGCATTCAAATATCTAATCTGGAAAATGGCCAGGATTACCTTTTTCAGGCTACTATGATGTCTAGTGGGTTAGGGAGACTGCTAATAGAACTGTGGGGACAGAATTGGAAAGGGCTTCATGGGAAACATGTTCATCTCCATAGCCTTTTAAGGAGTTGTTTTTATAGGTTGGGATTTTCAAAAGTGCCTGAGTGAGTTAGATGCATAAGTCCTATTAAAAATCAATGAGAGTTGGTGTTCCTAAATAATTTAAGCTCTTTTTTAATGGACAAAAGAGTAGGAAATATTTTGCATTGGCCAATGGAAAATGTATGGGATGATATAATGGGTCTTTCTGTCTCTAGTTGCTGTGATTCTCTGAACCATCCAAACTGCTGAGGATACATTTTCCAAGTGGCCTCAAAACTCTGGGTGTCAGATTTGCAGTGTCCTCCATCACATATGCAAAATCCTGCATTTGTGCATGAAAACTTATGCACAAATTGGATGTCTAATGGGCAGCTGGACATATAATTCCCCAGTCTGTATGTGCCAGATGGACTTTGCACCTGCACATTATACATGGGCATTTTTAGAGGCCCTTCAAAAATACAGCTCTATTTGTATAGATAGTGAGTCTTCCAATTTGGTTGCCATTTTGCAATTGACCTTCCTTAATTGTGTAATATCACTACTGAAAACAATATTCTCTCTTGAGTGCTCTTACAACACAGTGGCCTGGTATAGACATCTATGCCTGTAAGAGATACCACTTGATAATGGAGGAAATGTGGCTGTCAGTAAGCTTCTATCTGAGATTTTAATAGGAGCCCCTGTAAATTAAACTTCATGTGTTAAAAATATCACCATAATCTTTCTCCAGAAGGATAAAAATAGCTTTGAGGTATCTTTCTGTTGAGAGGAAAGTGGTGAAAGCACAGGAAAGAAATGCAAACTGGGATGAACCACACATTAAAGACTCATGCACCGGGCTGCAAAGATTACATTTATTTACTTTTTCCGCTGAGCAAATAAAGCACAGGCCACATATTCAGCCATCACGTTGGGGCCATTGTTTATAGCATAAAACTCACTGGAGCAGCATTTTGGAAACCAGGTGGATTTTAAATGGCCTGACCTTGATCCTGCCTATCCATCTTTACCATCTTGACTTAATCAGGTGGTTGCTATGACTCCCGTGCTATTTATATTAAACCAGAGTTTTCTTACTGAAATCCTATTGCTATAATCAAAGCTCAGTGCTGGCATCTCTTAGCAGCACAGACGGCTCAAAAGGCAGAAGAGTCTGAGGTAACATAGTCTGGCATAACCCGATAGCATTTGGGTGCAACAAAGGCTCTTTCTCTGCATAGCTGGTCCTGTACATGTGAGTGGCTGTACAGCAGATTTGAATGAGCAGACATAATTTTGCTCCTGGATTTAAAGACATAAATTGTAAACAACAATAAAACTTTGTACTTTCACAGCCCCTTCTTCCAAGTATGTCAAAGCAGCTTAGGTACCTATCTTACTTAATCCCCTTCGTTAATATAGGGCAACATTCAGGAAAATAGTGATTCTTGTCCAGTTACCAGATATAAACATTGGTCTCACAAGGAGTTTTATGTGTTACAGGTTCAGGTACTGTAGGCCTCCTCCCCCACACTTTTCTTGTCATCAGACTGGATAGCCACGTTGGTCAAAGGGACTGCATACTAGTAACTGAGCAGGGTATTTCAGTCCTAATTCGTCTGAGATGATGGAGTTTCATGTCAGCGTCGATATATGAAGATTCAGCAAACACTATTGGTATACACATATGCGTGATTTCAGAACTATATGAGATCTGTAAGCACAGTTACATGTGAGGCAGACAAGATTGTGCAGCTTTCAACTTTGACTTCAGTGTGTCTTTATGTCATTTGTACTGATCACCAGGAGAATGGGTGCCTGGCTTTAGCTTACCATAAAATATGGCTTTGGGTATTCTTGAGTCAGGCCATGTGAATGAGTTGTCCAGACCAATGCAGATGAGGTTTTTTTGAGCATGTTTTGAATGCCGTATATCCAACAACGACTAAGGCTTTTGATATTGGGAATCTTGTTTCACCATTTGACCCTACAGACAAATCAAAGGCTATGTCTACACTTACTAACGTTAGTTCGAATTAGTTAATTCAAACTAACTAATTCGAACTAATTTTAGTTAGTTCAAATTAACTTAATTCAAACTAGCAAAATTTAGTTCGAACTAAGCAAGTGCCATCCATGGCACTTGCTTAGTTCGAATTAGCGAATTGCATGGAGTTCAACGGGCCAGTGAGTTCGAACTAAGCAATTAGTTCGAACTAACATGGCCACATTGGTTAATTCAAACTAACTAGTTCGAATTAACCATTAGTTCGAATAGCATATTTGAATTTATTAGTTGGAATTAAGGAAGTCCTTAATTCGAACTAACTAAAGCCTAGTGTAGCCATGGCTTTAGTTAGTTCGAATTAAGCCTCCTTAATTCGAACTAACTTGCCAGTGTAGACATAGCCAAAGACAGTGCTTACAGAGCTGCTCAGGTTTCCTAATGAGGTGATGATGTGTTGTTCATGAGAAGAATTGTGAGCACCATTGCCCTGTAAACATTTAACTTATTGCTTAATGTGATTCTCCTGTCAATCTGTAGGCAGTATAACAACATTCCAGATGCAGAGCTGGCTTTGGCCATGAGATAAGTAATCTCATAATCCAATATGGCATTCTGTGACAGCAAACTCCATACACAGCAAAACTTCTCCATGGACCTGGAAGGAGTCTTGTTGATCTTAATCACTGTCTAGACATGTGCATCCCCCAGTGCAACATTTCAGTTTTCTATCAGCTGATTGTACAACCAAAGTGATGGACTTGTACAAGTGAAGTGATCAGTTATAAATTGAATGTCATCAACTGAGTGAGCACCTGGTGGACAGTCATCAGCAAATAAAAGTATATCTGCCACTTTCCAGTGAGCAACCTCAATGCAGAATTGGATAACTACTCCTCTGTCAATGTCATAAAATGCATCCGTAAACCTGCAGAGCCCATACAAGGATGGAAAAGAGAATAGGAACCAGCACACAACTGTGTTTGATGCAATAGATGACCAGCAAAAGCTCTGATTTTCCACCACTCTGACCATCTCACTATCATGAAAGGACCAAATGACAAAAATCAACTTTGCAGGTCATCCACATATGAACAAAACTTTCACAGCTGAATCATTTCCAGATTGAACAGACTTAACGCTGATCTCCTGGAAACCATCTTCCCCAAGTCTCAGCGTAGATTTCAGTCTGGATTGGACACCATAGATGTGATCTTCACACCCCATCATCTCCAGGGAAAACGTTGGGAACAAAACCATGGTCTTCGTATTTTGTTCATCAACATAGCCAAAGCTTTTGACTCCAACTCATGAGGGAACTCTTCTATACTTATGTATTTTTATTGCTCCCAAAGGGTGTGTTTACACTTACAAATTAAGTTGATTTAAGATTGCTTAATTTACTTAATTTAATCTGCGTCCACACTACATTTTCCTAAAGTCAACGTTACTAAACCTAGTTTTAAGTCGACTTTTCTGGCTAAGTCGACTTTAGAAAGTCGACTTAGCCAGTGTGGACGCAGAGTAGTCCTAAGTCGACTTTAAGTTGACTTAGGGGGCTTCCAGGCTCCCACACTGCCCTCCCTGCCAGGGTGGCTGGCACAGCCAGAGCCTGGCATGCCCCCCCCATAGGGCAGGACCAAGGTACAATGGGGCAAAGGCTGAGCCCACTGGCACTTGGCAAGGGGTGCCCTCCCTGCCACCATGGACCAGTCCCAGGTCCACCTAGCCCCTAGAAGTCGACTTAGGCGTCCAGTGTGGATGCTCTAGGTCAATTAGGCAGGGTCCCCTTTAAGTCGACTTAATTTTTGAGTGGAGACATGTTAAGTCGCCTTAAATTAACAAGTGTAGACATAGCCAAAGAGAACTGTCAGGGCCTGATACAGTTTAGGGGAATTGATATAAGTATTCCAGTGCTGATATGTGGTGAGAGAATTGCTGGCTCTCCTCCCTTCTACAATTGAATAGCAAATGCTACCTGAGACTTCACTGTTAGCAAAAGCCAAAAGCAAACAACAAGCTTTTCATTTTGGTCCTGACTAAATCTGTCTGATGCTGAGGAGCTGGAAATCCATCCAATCAAAACATCGGGTGGATTACACACAGGTCAGAGTCGTGCTAACAAAAAAGCATGGCAGTGCAGGCCCTCGGTCTGACCTTCCTCACACTCTAGCTTACATTCCTGCCACTCCACTGACTTCAGGCGAGTTGCGTTTCATTTACACCTGTGCAATGGGAGGACAATCCAAATTCACTGAGATTAGGATTTGGGGGTGTCTGCGTCTGAGCAAGGTAAAGGATTGCTAATTCTGCCTCTGGTCATGGAGGGAGAGAGGGGACAACTTTTCAGCCCTTCCTGGATTTAAACACACTCTGCTCTCTTCTAAGCAGCCAATTCCAGGCCTTTTTCCTTGGAGCCTTCCCCAGGTTCACAGCGTACAGTGCAAGGGTCTGTCTACACAGCAATTTAGAGACACCCAGCCCAAGTCCACAGAGTTGGACTAGCAAGACTTGAACTAGAGCTCTAGGCTGTTCCTGGAAGTAGCGGCTTGGACTGGAGATTGGTCCCTGAAGCGTGGGCAGGGAGGGGGTGACTGGGCTCACAGCTCTAGCTACAACTTGAAAATGCTGTTGACACAGCTATTTTGAAGAGTGCTAGTGTGAGCTCCTCTAACCCACCTCAGTCAACATGGATTGGGGGGCTCGCTCCCATAGGCTCCAAAATGCTGTGTAGACATATTCCAAGTGATCCTCCAGGTCCAAGCCCTGTCAGAGACCTCCTGCAGGATCCTCCTGTTCTCTGCAGCTTCTGCTCCCCACCCCACCCCTTTCCTCTCCATGTTCCTGGCTTCCCTCTGGCTTTATACGGAAATCATTCCCAGCTGCCCTCTACCAGCCCTCAGTGAGAGGCTGCTCGAGGCACAGGTTGGCTGGACCTCAACAAGTGCCCATTTATTAATAGGTGTCACACAGTGTATTTATAAATGCTGATGCAACTTACGGTGTTACCTTAATTTTCACAGAGTGAAAATCCTCAGCCGACCTATCAGTCATGTATGCAATTTATTTTTTTGAGAAACCAGGCTCTGACTCTAATGTCAGCAATTCTCAGCTAATTTCATCCTCTGCTGACTCAGCAAGACATAAGGCGCTGGGGACAGTTAATATCAAAACACTGGGCTGTGACTGACTGATTTTTTTTTTCTGAAGTCTCCTGGTGTCAATGTTCCGGCAAAATTAAGGCCAGGGGCTGAGCTGCAAAAAGGCCAAACTATTGAGAACGGATGCGCTGTGTCACATGGCTCCTGGCACTAAACCCCTCAGCTCGGCACAGATAGCCCTTCTACCAAACGCACAGCTAGCAGACCTGAGTGGCTCTGTACCCATAAAACCTCTTTCCCCAAAATAGTCCTGGAGCTGTCTTATGTGTGAATGTGGCAAAGTTCCTGTTTCTTCCTTTAGGCAAACTAGACACTCATCATCCTCCTGCAGAGACAGAGCCTAAGAAGTAGGTTTGCAGCAGTGGAAACCATGAACACTGGTGCTTTGCTATCACAAGCCAGCAACCCTCTTTTCAGCAGACAAGGCCCACAGTGTTTCAGCCTGCGGCAGCCTGGTGTTACCAAGTTGATAAGGGAGGAGGGGAAGTATCATGTCTCCCCAGCTGAAGGGGCTCCACCATGTTTTTCAAACCAGACTACCCCACATCACCGATGATTATCGTGTTTCTGTGCATTGAGGCAAAGATCTGTTACCCGCACAGGGACCATTCATATCAGCACCAAGACGTTTGCAGGATGGGGGCCTCGCTGGCTTCGTAGAACACTGAGGTTAATGGTGAAGATACCAGTTACGTTAGCCAGGAAGGGTCCCCCCACCACACGCACACACACACACACTCTTAGCTGTATCAAAGCCAGAGAATATGGTCTGACTCCCTGACTCCCAACAGGAGTTCAGCTCTAGAGTGGTTGGATGGATGGTTAATTATTGGGTTTTGTTTCTTTGTATCAACAACAACAAAAATGTGAGTACATCAACTCTTAATGAGATTGTCTAGTATATAAGTGCAACATACACTTCTGTTATCCTCACCAATGCACTTGCAACTTGTGAACAGCCAGTCCAACAGGAGAGGCCATGAAGGGTCATTGTTTTCATTTTACAGATACAGAAACTGAGGCTGTGAGGTTGAGCGACTCACCCAAGGCCACAGAGGGATCTCACGTTGTATGCATGGTGGGTTTTAGCCACCAGCACCCTGATGTAGCTACACGGGGGCAAACCCTTACTGTAGACAGGTAGCATAAGCCACCCAGTGCACCATGTCCCCACGTCTGAATCCATAGGGGTGCACCTACCCCCAGTGCTAAAAACACCACTACAGATAAAGCCGGTGTCAGAGCTGGGACAAGAAGTCCTGTGCTCAGACCACTCCTCCCCCAGAATAGTGTGAATGCCCTTTCCAGCCTGGACAGAACAAATGGACTCTCTAGACTTAGCTCATCACAGTAAGATGGTCTACTGTGCTGTATTGTCCTCCAGCAGAGCAGGAAGGAGACTGGTGCCAACATCTGCCCTGATTCTCAGGGACATCCCCTGTGCATCCCATACTGAACACTGGAGGCTACAAGGGAGAGATGTAGAGTTTTCTGATTGTGTTAAAAAAAGAAAAAGCCAACTAATATTTGTGCCCGATATTGCGCCACCTGTTGTATCACTGGTGACAATAATTGCACCATAACAGCATCTCGGTCCTCTTTCCCTAACCGGAAACAATGGCACAACAATGGGACCAAGGAGGGGAAGTAAGACATGTTTGCTCACATCGTTGGGGCAGGAAACAGAAGGAACCAAAGTGGCTAAGAAATAAAATCTTTTTGTATTTTGTTCTCCACGATCAACTTTCCTCCCCAGGGGAAATTTAATTTCAGAAGGATTGATTTTGTGATCAAGTGGCCACCTTAATCCTCAGGGGGTGATTTCCAAAACAGGGGGTATCTGAGGAGGATTTAGGGCCAGAGGAGTTCAGTGGGAGCTAGAACCTAATTACCTTTGGGGAGCTGGGCCTTAGTGGCATGTCAGCCAGTGGCACATCATCCGGTGAAAATTCGAAGAAAATTTCCCTATCTGTGCCACTACCTCTACCTCTGAGTATTAAAACAGCATGTGTTCATAAATACCTTAGCCCTGACCCACATGGGCAGAGCCTCCCACCCTGCCATGGGTTTCAGCCCGGGAAAAGGTCCAGTCACGCGGATCCCAGGCAAGACTGGGACCCTGATTTGTTTTTCCACCCATTATGTTGTTTGGTTTATTTTTGGCTGTTTTCTCAGCGTTGTTCAGCTCCTATGGACTAGTCAATATTATGCTTTGTCGTCTCATATGCCATGTTGAACTCCAGCGCAACAGGGGAGTAGAACCCAATGAATAAGGGTTGAGGTTCTGGTTTGGGGACCAAACTGGAAAATCCAAAACAAAAGTTTCCATTTGTTTTCAATTAAAGCTGAATTTCTTCTCCCCTCATCCCCCACCCCCAGTTTTGGGTGTTTTTTTTTTAATTTAAAAAAAATTCTTGTTGGGGATTTTTTTGTTACACACATGTTGCTGTAGGAAACATGGCACTCTAGTAATTATGTAGAATATGTTGTGAGCATTCACAAAGGAACCTGATATGGCATATTTGGCATCAAATTACATTGCAATACTGAACAGAAAAGTTCACTAACTTTTTCTAGTGTAGACATAACCCAAGTGACTACAATGCATGTTATTGAGGCTACAGCTCTCTGATGTGAGGAGAAGGGACTGACCCCGGAGGGATACACACCTAGCAGGTCATCCCTTCCAGAGTACAACACAGAGGGCTCTATGGAAGAGGAGGGGGAGTCTATCAACAGGCTATCCCACCTCCACATCTGTGATGGGAGGCTCATGGCCAGTCCTGGACTATGAGCTGTGTTACTGCTTGTGGCTTCCCATCAGTGCTTTGCTGGATTGCCTAGTCATAGACTCATAGACTCTAAGGTCAGAAGGGACCAGTACGATCATCTAGCCTGACCTCCTGCAAAATGCAGGCCTCAAAACCTCACCCACCCACTCCAGCAATAGGCCACCAACCTATGACTGAGTTATTTACCTCCTTAAATCATGAGCTAAGGACTTTAAGATACAGAAAATTCACCGGTAGGTGAACCATGCTCTGTGCTACAGAGGAAGGCGAAAAACCCACAGAGCCCAGGCCAATCAGCCCTGGGGGAAAATTCCTTCCCGACCCCAAATATGGCGATCAGTTAAACCCTGAGCACGTGGGCAAGTCTCAACAGCCAGTTACCCAAGAAACAATTCTCTGTAATAACTCAGAACCCACTCCACATACCCTCCCCTCTTAGGCCACTTGTATATCCACCACCCGTAGCCAAAGATCAGTCAATTTCCGAAATAGGCTATCTAATCATACCATCCCCGCCATAAATTTATCAAGTTCAGTTTTGAAAGCAGTTATGGCTTCTTGCCCCCACAACTCCCCTTGGAAGGCTATTCCAGAACTTTACTCCTCTAATGGTTAGAAACCTGCATCTGATTTCAAGCCTAAATTTCTTGATGGACAGTTTATAACCATTTGTTCTGGTGTCCACATTGGTGCTGTACCCAAATAATTCCTCTCCCTCCCTGATATTAATCCCTCTGATGTATTTATGGAGAGCAATCATATCCCCCCTCAACCTTATTTTGGTTAAGCTAAACAAGCCAAGCTTCTTGAGTCTCCACTCATAAGGCAGGATTTCCACTCCACAGACCATCCTTGTAGCCCTTCTCTGCACCTGTTCCAATTTGAATTCATCCTTTTTAAACACTGGGGACCAGAACTGCACACAATATTCCAGATGGGATCTCACCAGTGCCTTGTACAGTGGCACTAACACCTCCCTGTCTCTACTTGAAATACCTCTCCTGTTACATCCTAGAACCGCATTAGCTTTCTTCACGGCCACATCACATTGGCGGCTCATAGTCATCCTGTGATCAACCATTACTCCCAGATCCTTCTCCTCCTCAGTCTTTTCCAACTGATGCGTCCCCAACTTATAGGAAAAATGCTTGTTATTTGTCCCTAAATGCATGACCTTGCACTTCCTATTATTAACTTTCATCCTATTCCTGATAATCCAGTTTACAAGGTCATCCAGATCTTTCTGTATGGTATCCCGATCCTTCTCTGTATTGGCAATACCTCCCAACTTGGTGTCATCCGCAAACTTTATTAGCAAACCAGACAGGAAGGCAACAGTTTCAGCCTCAGTGAATGAAAGAAAATGCTTTACCAAACCCAGTGTAATAGAAATGTTTTTGTTGTTTTTAGAGCAAATGTTTTAGAAACCAATGTTTATAATGAGACAGCCCTGAAATGTCTGTGAACCTGGGATGAGGAGACATTCAGGATGTCAGAGACACAGAGAGAATCAATCACTCCATTACTTGGCAGCTCCGGACACACAATGATCATGCTCTGACTCAAAGCTCCCCTGGGATTCTTTGGTGTCTGCAAATTCTTATGGAGCAGACTGGAAAAGATTGGGTCTGTCCTGTAAAAGCTACATGGGTGGCAGTTTGGTGCTAGAACAAATATCAGCTTAGGGTTTCAGCGTTGAATCAATTTACCTGCACCAGATTCTGCTGCCCTTGAGCAGGCAAAACTCCCACTGATGTGGCCCGCGGGAGGCGTATACCAATGGTAGCCAACAGCAAGTCTTAAGGCTGGAATCACCACTGCTTTGCACCTGCTTCAGTCATTTACACCTGTGCTAAGTAAGGGCAAAGATGTTGTAAACAGCCTGCAAAGCTAGAGGGTACCCCTTGGCCCTCACTGGGCCAGCTCCTAGCTGGTGTAAACAGGAGCAGCACCCATATTTCAACATTACTATTGAAAAACATGAGCACAAAAATTGGTGAAAAGATCAACTTTTTTTTCTCAGTAGGGCTTGAAAAAGGCATTAAGAGGAAAGGCGCGATACTATTTCATTGATGGTGCACAGAAACATACACCACTCGGTCCCCACAGTATCTAGTCCTATGGAACCAGCTCTCCTATATTCAACCCTCAGAGCTGTCTTCTTGCCCTCCCTAGCCCCCACCAGAGCAGGTGCCAGGCTCCCATGCACATCACAGCTTTTAACTCCCCGCTCTCTCTCTCGGGATAGGCCTTCTTTTGTTCCAAGGAACAGGTGCTTTTCCTCAATGGCGCTAGAGATCACTCTGCATGTCTAGTCACGCAGAAAAGGGAGCTCCAAAGGGGTAGCCGTGTTAGCCACCAGACTCCTTGTTTGTTTTGCAGAAAAGGAAAGTGTGGATCTGTCGTGTGCCGAATGTGATGTATTAGTCACTAGATGGTGCTGTTTGCTGCAGTATGTTTGCCATAAGCCAGTGGTTTTCAAACTTAGGGTCAGAACCCAGTACTGGGTCACAGACCCTCAGGCATGGTGCCCCAGAAGCCTGGAATGCATTGCTCAAAGGCGTAATTGTTGGGTCGCAGCATAAATTATTTTTTTCAACTGGGCTGTGAGGAAAAAAAGTTTGAAAACCACTGCCATAAAGGACTGGCTAGTCTTTGAGAGCTCTGAGCAGTTCTGTCTGATTCCTGAGTGGCAGGGGTTGGGGGAGAAGGGATGCTTCGGCCTAATGCACCCATCAAAAACCAGAGCAGTGAATTACCATGCCCTGAGGACTCCACTCTTTAACAAGTCTTTTAGCCATGCTGTAGGAGTCTAGCAGCTTTACAAACTGCTCAGTGCCAGTGTCCAACCGGCTCCTCTCAGAGAACTGTTGCCCGGCAGTGTGGTGAGAGTGTCCCAGGCTCCTTGTGCTAGGAGCAATCTGAAGTGTGAAGATTTAAGGGGCGCCATCTCCTGTGCATCACTGACTCCCCACCCCTCTTCTCCAGTCATCTCCATTAAGACCCACTTTCTCCTACACCATAGACCACATCCTGGCCCTGGCTCTATCCCCTTTCCAGCTACAGAGCTGCCCACAGAAGATGTCCAAGAATTGCTCTGATGTAGGCACAAGTGCCACCCACTACCTACTTATTTCACCCATTGGGGGTGATCCCTAGCAGGTGCCAGCATAATTAAGAGCGGGGCTATTTTAGCCTCTGGCCAGCTTCAGGATCAGGAGGACAGAAAGATCACTTAGTTTTCCACTCCTCTGGGTCCTGCTGTGACCTCAGCTCAGCCAGACCTGGGGCTCTAGTTTTACATGTTTATTCTTTATCAATATTATGGCACATAAATGTCAGCCCCTGCCCCACAGAGCTTACAATCAAAAAAGACAAGCCATGGCAGGCGAATGAGGCAAAAGAAGCAGATGGGGAGAAAGGCAAGAGCAACAGAAATACAGAAATAACAGGTTGTGCAACACAGAAGGGGCAGAGGGAGCCCTCTGTACAGGCACGTAGAACTCCAATTAGCTGGAAAATCATTGTCATCTAGTGGCTCCTTGGTGGCTTACACTCTCAGTTCAACTTCTAGCAGCTGTGTGTACCACCGCTCACAAATCAGCAACCCAGCCAGCCCCTCAAAGGCTCGAGAGCAGCGGCTGGCAACCTTTGCTGACCCCTGTGCCAGCCTCAACCCTCAGCTGGTGCCGACAACCCACTCATAGAAAGAAGCCACCTGGAGCGGCTCCTCTCAGCAGCCTGAGGACCCCTATCCCCAGGCACGCCATGGAAAGAAGTTGCCTGGCGTCACTCCTTTTGGTGGTGGCACACCACAGAGAGGAGCCGCTCTGGGCGGCTTCTTTACATTGTATCCTGGGACACGGACGTGGCAGGGATCTCCGCACTGCAGCCACCCCTGAAAGAAGACACTTGGAGCGTCTTTTGGTGGCAGGAGTGGCAATTTCTGTGGCGCCACAGAGGATGCTGAGTGCTGCTCCAAATGGGCTCGTGTGCTGCTGTTGGCACGTGTGCCGGAGGTTGCCTAACCCTGGTCTAGAGACTTGATTTCCTTCTCCTGGAGGCTGCCCGTGCTCTGCTGTAGGTTCACAGAAGACTCCACTCCCTTGGGCAGTCCAGGGACAAGTCTTCTCTAGTTCTTAAACATCTAAAAATAAGGATTATGTTTTAACAAGGAACTGACCCTTGCTGTTTAGAACTGGAATTCCCTGGAGACTTTATCTGACCTGTATAATTTAGGTCTCTCGCCCAATTCATATTCTATAGAAATTCTTCTAGCTTTTGTTATGTTTTGTGCTTGGCAAGACAGACCGGTAAAGAAATTGAAAACAGATTATTGGGGAGAAAACTACTTCGATTTTTAGACAACTGTCTCTTGTGAAGTTGGCAGCTTTCCTGACCATTCCCCAGATGTGACGCAAGTCTGGGCTAAAATAAGCTCTCTCCTGCTAGTAGCCTGAAGGTTCGGCTTTTTTTAAAAAAGGTGGGTGGGGGGGGAGGGGGGGGAATATCTGGGAATGATTCTGAGCAAATAATGCAAATATTCATTGGAATCTGTACATGAATCCACATCAGTCGTGTTCACACTTCCAGGCACATCTGAGGGTGAGAATTTTACTGGCAAACATAGACGGTGAATTGCAGTCACCCACATAGAGCTATGTGGGAACTAGATGTTAGATTTACATGTGTAATCAACTATGCCTGAACTAAGAACAGGATTTGAGCCCAAGACCGTCAGGACTAAAAGCAGGAGTCTCTAGCACTTAAAGTAAAGGACAGATGGCAGGTCTACACTGCCCACTGTTTTCGATGGCAGTCAAAGGGAGATACGCAAGTTAATTAAAATAACGTGTATCTCCCTTAGACTCCGTTACGCCCAGCACGCTCACTGTGCTGAGTCGAAGGGAGGGCCCTCTCTTCGACTCAGTGCTCCTCCAGTTGCTAGGGTGATCTTCGATGACCAACTTCCCGATCGACTGAGCAGGTCTTCACAGACCAGATCAGTCAGTCAGGAAGGTCATTCTGACAGCAGCAAATTTGCCACCAGTGAAGACGAGTCCTAAGAGTCTGTCTGTCCTGCATTCAGGTGATTGCAGCTCAGGTAGACATATCTCTTCTAGCTTCAGTCTACATAGCACAGTTAAACATAGCAGTGAACATGTAGCTGTACAGGCTTTCATGCGTGCTAGGACTGTGGAAGGTCCAGAGTTCTTGGCAGGTGTGTGCGGAAGTCTGTGCCGTCGTATCTTCGTTGCTGTGTGAGCTCGATTAAAGCTAGGCCAGTGTGCCTGCGCCAGCTGCAATCACAGCTCCATTGTAGAGTGGACGTGCCCTGAGACCTGTACAAGGCTCAGACACCTCCTGCATGCACCAGCCCCTTGAGGAAGACAGAGGCCCCACATACTCAAGTGCTTAAATGCTCATCAAAAACATTCCCAACTGAAATCAACAAGAGTCCTATGGCACCTTAAAGACTAACAAATTTCTTTAGGAATAAGCTTTCGTGGGCTCCAACCCACTTCGTCAGGTGCATGAAGTGGAAATTACAGTTAGGAGGTATATATACACCTGCAAGGATGGGTGAGAAATATTAGAATGGGGAGGGCAAGTGCTAATGATGTCTATTCAGTTAGGATAGATGAGGCCCATTCACAACAGCTGATTAGAAGGTAAGAGTGTGTGAGGAGGGACAATTACTTTTTGTAATGAGAAAACCATTCCAAGTCCCTATTCAGACCCAATCTGATTGGGTCAAGTTTGCAAATGAGTTCCAACTCTGCAGCTTCATGCGGAAGTCTGTTTTTGAAGCAGTTTGTTTTTTTTAAATATGGCAAGTCTGCTACTGAGTGTCCAGGGAGATTGAAGTGTTCTCCTACTAGTTTATGGATGTTACTATTTTTGATGTCTGAATAGTGTCCTTTTATTCTTTTGCGTAGGGACAATCAGGTTTGGCCAATGTACATGGCAGAAGGGCATTGCTGGCACATGATGGCATATATCACAGTAGATGTGCAGGAGAATGAGTTCAGATGGCCCCATGCAGGGGTCAGAAAGGGATTGCCCTCTGAAGCAACAGGGATGGCTCCCACTAGAAAATGGGACACTGGACAGGGAGGACCAGGGTTCTGAGATGCTCTTGATCATTCACTTTTCTCTCAGGAGACTGGCTGGACAGTTCTTGCTCAAATGGGTCAGGGTCTAACTATTTGGGATCAGGAAGGAATTTCCCCCAAGGTCAGATTAGCAATGAGCTTGGGTGTTTTTGACCTTCCTCTGTAGCATGTGGGCACAGGTCACTTGTCAGGATTATCTGGCTATGTCTCTGCATTGCAGGGGCCTCGAGCACTGGTGCATCTTGGTCCCTCCTCTCCTCTGCTGGTGGCACAAAACAGTCTAGTCTCTAGTCTCTAGTCTAGTCTCCTGAAAGCTGGAATATTTTGGTGTCATTTCCATTGTTGGGTTTAGTGCTGGATGGGTTTGGGGACCTGTGATAGAAAGGAAGTCAGACGAGATGACCCTTTCTGGCCTTCAACATAAACCCTGTGACTAGAGCCTCTCATCTGCAGGTCCCTGGTTCCACTTCTGCTGTGGTTAATGATGACCAAGAGCCATTGCTGTCTGAAAACTAGTGAGCTCTTCTGGGAAAGGAATCCAGCCCCTCTGTGATATGGGCACTTGTTCAATTTCAGGCAATACAAGACAAATGTCTTTGGCATAAGTGGGGTCTTCCTAGGTCACTGTGGGGAAAGCTTGATCTTCTGCTGCCTGTGATTTGTTGCTTCGTGGCTTTAGAGAGAACTTGACTGCACCACCGCCAGCCAGCCCCATTCATCCGTGTGAAAATCACTTTAAAGAGAACAGGGAGGAAGAGGAATGCACATCAGGATGGATTGTTCCTCCATGCTCTGAATTCCCCGGCATCTGGGCGGTTGAGTCGCGCCTATAACCTTACTGCAAGACAGGGTTTTGTTTAATGCGATCCATACATACACATACTTGTGTCTCATCGTTTGCCAGGACTTAATCTCTGGAGGCACCCAAAGCCAAGTACATAATAAATCAGGCAGCAGCCCTCATCCAAGACACGTTCTGCCGGCATATTCTTCTGAGAAATGAGCCTGTAGCTTTTATTCTAGGCACCTGCTGCATACAAGAAAACCACATGGGTCAGGGACAGGGTGTTGTCTCCCAAATCAAGGATGCTGCTCTTTTAACATCGTTGCCGTAATCATTTCTCTGTGCCTTATTGTTAATCATTTACCTGCTCCAGAGGATGGGGGATGAGCAGACTCATGTGCCCTATTCTGTCAAGCTCCCGATATATTTGAGCCCAAATTCACTGGCTGACAAAGTATGCCCACATCCACTGACCTCAGTGTATTTACACGCATGTATGCAAGCATCGAATGTGCTCCAAATAGCTGGTGAGAGGTCTTTGCTCCCTGTGACTTTCTGCAAAATCTCTTCCCCACACCGGTGAACCAGATGAAGAGGGTAGTGATACCTAGGATGTGTTTCCATGTCCCTTTAATCCCCACCATCCCCACGGCCATGTAGGCAACAGAGTCTCGCCACTCAGGAAGGAAGTCTTCCTTAATCACAGAGATGACTTGCAGCAGGGTCCTCAATGCACGAGTTGGCTCTCTGCACTCATGCAGCACAGCTCCCTACATCCACTGTGGTGTTTGCATACAGGTGTGTCAGAAGTGTGCACACCGTTCGGAAGTCTGCACTCCGCCTTCACATCCAAGCAATGGAGTAGGATCACTTGCAAGAGCACAGAGACCACTGAAATTCTCCACTGAAAATTACACCCTTCATTTCATCTTCCCATCCCCGCCTCACTCCAACGCTGACCTGCTGCTTGTTATTTCACCTGCAATGAAGCTTGCTTCGGCCAAGGAGCAGCCAGAACAGCCTGACCTGGAACAAGACCAATTCCAGGCCATGGTACAAGATCTTCCAAGTTTGCTGGGTCTGCTGCTCCAGCCTCTCCCTCCCCTTCTCCAAAGTACCCACCTGACTCCTGGTCTCAGCTCAGGACAAACCCAAGAGAATGAGGAGAAAGCAGAAGGGGAAACGCAGGATGCTGGGAATGTCCCTGAGCAGCAATAAGGGAGGATTTCCTAACTGCCTCTTGTGTTTTGGTGCTGTACCCCAGGGCAGCAACAGGACTGCCCAGCCAAGGGGGTCCCAGCACTGACTGGGAGAAAGTGGAGAGTGAGGTCTCCATGGTCCATTCCATTCTTGCTTCTGCTGAGATTCCCAACAAGGGGGCCCACTCGCACCAGTTGTGATGATGGTTTTGTGACACAGGCTCCTGCCAATCGGACTGGATGGAGACGTGACCCACCGCATTTCGCACATGGGAGCACCAGACAGCCATCAGCTGGAAAGGCCTCTCACGGTTATCCTGGCCTGGATTTGAACTGGCACCCAGTTCCCTGGACCAGCTGGGTCTCCCTGGCCTGGCTCCTGCCCCACTCTTTGGGACTGCACTTAACACAAAGAACCTGATGAGATCAACAGCAGATTAAACACAACAAGCCCCCTCCTTTTAATGTAGACACATGGACTGAGAACCACCTTTGCTGACACTAGGGTTTTTTCTTTCCCACTTCTGCCAGGCAGCTGTCCCAAATGACCTGTCAGTGCCTACCTGGAGGCAGAGAGTCAGTGAGGAATCCACGCTGTCAGCCGCAGCGATGGGAACTCAGGGATTTCATGGCTTCAAGCTGAAACTTCACCGCTGATGGTTCGGCTCAGCAGATCCCCAGTGCGGAGCAGTCAGTGGTGCCCAGGAAGCTGTGGGAATGCACTGTAACGGGCTAGCGCTACTGCTAGGGAGTTGATTTGCTGTGCTGCTGGCTCTGGGAAAGACGGTACGGTCAGCCAAAGACAGGATGCGACATCCCCGGACGCACCCAGGGTCACAAAGACACACAGAACCAGCCGCCGAGTCACAGAGAGGTAGAGCCTTGCAGACAGTGGAAAAGCTTTAGAAGTGATTAACACCCCAAGCAGAGCTTCCAAGAGAGAGAGAAGGGAGAAAAGCAGAAACCCCATCAAATCCACAAGAAAGCTAGTAACAGCCTCATTTCCGTAGGAAGCATTTTGTTCCTGCAGTGATGGGTGCAGCCGGATCCCTTAATGTAGTCAGAGACAGGGCCAGAGCACTCAAGAGTTAGATGTATACACACATAGGCACAGAGACAGGCTGGGGAGAGTAAGCCATAGCTACAGGCAGAAACATGCAGACCCCAGCGGGAGGTAACAGCTCATTGCTAGCCCTGGAGAGCAGACTACTTTCTGGTTTTCGCATGTCCCCCACCTGCCCCTGCACCATGCATTCCCACCCCCAGGTCTCCTCTGAGGGACCCCATCCCAAGACTGCGTGCTGAGGCTGTGTCTAAGCTTTGCCCCCCCCTGCCCTGTTTCAGTTTTAATGCGGATTGGGCCAGGTTTGCTTTTTTCACGCAGCTACCCAGAATGCACTGAGAGGCAGGAAAGTGAGAGTTTGAAGCAAACAGGATAAAGGCAGGTTCTCTGGATTACTATTTTTAACGCTTCAAACAGCTTGAGTGCCATGGTGTTTAGAAATAAAAATCCAGCATTTCCTGCCTTCCTGTTCAGCACCATCAGCTATTTCCTGGCAGATGTTTCCAGAGCCTGGAGGCAAACAAGGGGAACCTGTGCGTTCTCCTTTCAGCCAGGCACCTCCCTGAAAGGGCACATCGCTCACTCGGGTGTGAAAGAGAACACGGCCCCAGCGCGGGTGCCTTCCAGCCCAGAACTCTGATGCTAATGACCATCAGCTGGGGGGGCATCCACTCAGCACCATGCAAAAGCCACACACTGCTGTAGAGTCACCCCCCTCTTGGGGCAAGGTAGTATTAACATAAAGGTAGTTCAAACGTTCCCTGAACCCCCGCCTCGGCTTGGCTGCTCTGGAGAGAGGGGATGTGGGTTGGTTGTCTGTGGGGCGGGATGTGGGCTGGTTGTCTGTAAGTTCCCCATCTTCAAAGCATCTGACAAAGTGGGATTTTTCTCCCACAAAAAAGCTCATACGATAAATAAATGTATTAGTCTTTAGAAGTGCCACAGGACTCCTTGTTTGTTTATTTGTAAAAGTGCCCCAGGACTCCTTGTTTGTTTTGCTGAACTAGACTAACACGGCTCCCCCTCTGGAACTGGCCTGTGATCCTCTTGTCCATCCTATATTCAATGTGGGGTCTAAAGAGCAGCACCTGTCCCAGGCAATCAGCAGTAATTAACCTGTGTCTCCTTCCAGGATTCCAATACCTCCCCATGGGGTGGGACAACCAGAAGCTCTTACAGCTGTTACAGTGAGGCTAACGCTTTGGCAATACCAATTGTAGACAGCGTGTTACAGCACAAACCCTGCCCCAACCCACACAGCTTGCAATCAAACCCCGCTGGGGCTCATGAGCGAGTGGAGACAATGCCGCCTGGGAATTCAGTGTCGGGATCCACAGCTACAGTGTGGCAGGGGAGGGTTGGCACATACAGGTAGGAGGCTGGGCGAAGTGTGAGCATCAAAAGAGGCACAAAAGTGAGTGCAGGAGGAGGAGACATGGGGAGCAGTGTGGATAGCACCACAGCCTTCTGAGTAATGAGAACAAATACGTAGGACACAGCACTGGGACAGAGGAGAGGGATCTCCACGGTTAAACCTGAGGAGCAGGGCTCCTGGGATAGAGACCCAGAATGAGGGGCACATGCCAAAAACCAAGCGCTTACAGAGGCACAGGGGCTATGAAAACGCAGACGGGATAGACTGAGGACCTAGCACTCTGACAACATGTTCTCCTGGACAGCAGATCAATAAAGCTCCTCGATTCCCATAGCAGCTGTATCACAACAGGACTGGGAGAAGTAGAGTACTACTCTACAGTGGTTAGACTGGGGCCAGCTAATGGCTATAGTGTTCACAGGTTACAACACAATTGTGCAATTGTTTCTCCTTGCCAGCAGGCCCAGTCCACATCTTTCTAAGTGTGGTTTCCAGCAAAACCATGTCCTGGTGAAACCATGGGTTACATCTGGCCAGAGTAATTCTGAGCTGGAGCCAGGCATGTCTCAAGAAAAGCTCCAGTGTGGCCAAGGCTGTGAGACAGGAGTTTTTTTTTACAGCCCTTTCATTTGAATGGATCTTCTTTAAAACTGTGACTAAGACACAGACAAGGCAGGGAGGGGAAGAGATTAATACTGAAACTACAGGCAGCGTATCTTTCCTGACATGTGTAACACCAGGCATCAGTTATCAGTAGATTTGCTCTTAGGACCTTCATGTCCACACAGAACAGATCTCTAGAGGGTACATCTACACTGGAGCCTTAGGTCAACTTAAGGAAGGTTAAGTCGACCTACAGATTCCTGCGTCCACATTGGGTTTTTATTAAGTCGACTTAGTAACACCACCTCTTACGGTCGACTTAATGCTTAAGTCAACCTTATTAAGTTGACTTAAGCCAGTGTAGATGGGGAAGCCCTTATGTCGACCTAATTGGCCTCCAGGCCCCCTCCCAAGGCTACCCACAATGCACCACTCCTCTGTCGACCTAGTACCTGCCAGTGTGGACGCTGGCAGTCGACAGGAGTGTTCAATGTGGACTCTCTAAGTCGACTGAACGGAGCCGCCAGTGTGGACGCACCCGTCTGTGCCCTAAGGGAGTGATGCTATTCGGAGACAGCAGTAGAAGGCTGTTGTCTTTAGTGAGGAACGTGACATATTTTGCCAGTGCATTGCCCACGGAGATCCTTTCAGCCTCTGGGCTGTGAGAGGACCAGCTTTGTGAGAAGACTCTTTGATACGCTTTCCTAGTCAGAGGGGGAAAGAAGGGTGCATCCATCTTCATTTCAGACAGCTGCTTCACTAGGATAACCTGCCCCATATCGCCCAGCTGTTAATAACAGCGCTGTTTCAGCAACCTACGACATCAATGTCCTCTGCTTGTCCCCAGATCCGATACAGCACAGGTAGCAGAAAAGCAAAACTCTCTCTGCCGCCCTGCTAGTGTGCCTTGTCCTCGACCTGGAAAGCTCATCTCTGGAGGAGTCCTGTCTCCACAGTCCTTTCTCCGTTCACGCCTCAGTCCTCCCTCCGTTTCCAGGACTGGCATTTCACACTGTTTCTTAAAAAGGGGTTGTGGAAGGACAGAATGTAATATCCTCTGAACAGAGTGAGCACAGGAGGATTTGAATTCGGATAGTCCCATAATCTAGCCACTCATATCTTTTTCTGGAATCACCCGGCAGGTAGAAGCAAACCCCACAGGGTCTTCCTGCCCCTTCTCCCAAGCGGTAGTGAGGTGAGGGGACATTCAAATCTCCAGATAAATCCCAGGCTGTGTTGATGTGTGCTTGGGCAAAAGCTACTTGCTGGCAGTTTCACTCCAGCTCCACTGTGACTTGAGCCAAGTTGCTGGGGCCTGTTCCCGGGTTGGAGGGAAATTGTTATGGGAGGAAGTGTTGCTCCATTGAGCCCTTGGCAGGGACTCTTGCTATTTTCGCTCTGTGTCAGAGGAATCTGGGCTGTGTTTAGGACAGTAACAGATTTCACAACACAGGCCAGATTCCCACTTAACAATGGATGTTAAAGTGGACCTCAGGGCCTCCAGCTCTCCACAGGCTGCCTCTCGCACGAGGTTTTATCTGCTTGAGCTTTCGGAAGGAGGCATGAAAAGTAGCCCCTTTACTGGTGACCAGTTTGGCCAGGTTGTTTGCGTGTGGGAATTCCAAGGTGCAATGCTAACAACAGAAGAGGCTGCATTCAGCAAAAAGAAATGACAAGCCATAAATTCATGGCGTAGGGGAAACAGCCCAGAATCAGCAGGCAATAATTCACACCAGGACACGTCACACGGAGCCAGGAATGGTCTTTTTCACTTTGTTTTAAAATAAATAATTATAAAATGCTTTGGAAATTGCTAGCAGAAAATCTAGAAGGTCCAGCATGTTATAAGAGCTCACAAAGCTGTGTGCTTCCACAGAAGGGGTTCAGCTGACAGAAAGAAGGGCATGGGGATTTGGCTGGACATATTTCCACTTTGTAGCCAATGGGATTCCCTCGAAAGGGAGCGGGACAAGCATGGCTGAAAGCCTAGGGACTCCCATTGCTGCAATACCCTAGAAAGCTAAATCTGCATCGACGAGACAGGCCCTTACCTCTCAGTGTCTGCTATAGGATCCCACCAAAGCTGCATGCTGTGATTGCTCAGTGCTGCAGGATCAGGCCCTACGGATACATATATAATACAAAGACAATAATCCAAACAGTTTTCAGGAATTGTTTCCCCACTGGTAGCCCCCTAGGCATGACTGGGTCTGTGTCTCGCTCTCTAGCAGAAGAACTTCAGATGAAGACCGAAATGTATCAGCACAACTGCATGGGGAGCCCAGGACTGGAGCAATGGGGGGTTGCTGGTCAGGACTGGGGAGTATTCATAGAGCTGCGTCATTCTCTTATATTAAGGAACAAAGAAGGAACCCTCGGGGCTAAGGTCTGAGATGTGCTGGAGTGCAGCTGGGGGAGACGGCAGCAAAGGTGTTTCTCAGCCTCTTTCCCACCTCCCCAGAACCCAGGACTACCCAAGAGCCCGAGAGCCACCGGCACTTGCACCAGCTGGTAACACTTTAGGGGCCATCAAACAACCATAGGCTGCGGCAGACACCAGCCCCTCATGCCCCTGCCATGGCCCACTGAGTGTGTCCTACATGGGGCAGGTGCTGTCAAGAAGGATAAACCAGATTTATACCCCCTGAGCACTTCCCTTCATAAGGGAGTCCCCAGCCCAGCAACAGAAGCGTTGGAGGGCTGAGGTCCTCAGCCCGAGGATCTGTCCCTTCATTTCTTAGCAGGCAGAGAGCACGGGGTTAGCGAGGCTTGTCAAGGAGTCATTCAATCAGACAACCGTACCTTTCTCCAAAAACAATGCTGCCTCACATGAAAATAGCTCTGTCCAATCAGATCCAAGAGCCTCTTTCTTGACGCGGTTGTTGGCGGCTGCAGGGGGAGCGAATGTATTTGTGAAATGTTCTCATGGTTTCTGCAAACACTCGTCTCTGTTTCACGGTCAGTCAATATGGGTGGCTGGGGATAAATTCCAGCTCAGGAGCCAGTCAATCCAGATCTTATATTTCTAGACCACTCCCTTTCTGGGGCTCATGGTCTCCATCCTGAGAAGGAACCAGGCAGAGGGAGGCGTTCATATTTTGCCTCAGTGTTGGGTTTTTCCATTCTCTCTGTTTTATCAGGTTTCCATTAAGCCAGTAAAAATATTATTTGCTAACCTCGAGCCAGTCTCTGCCAACTGACTAACTGAAACACAGAAGAAGGAATAACAGGGACTCCATCTACACAAACTGAGAGGAGACGCACACATTCCTTTTCCTGTTCTTCACTGTATCAGGGAAGATCCTCACTTTAAAGTTCAATTTATCCCTGTTGGGATCTCTTCATATTTTATATTTTAAGATCCAGGTCTTGGAAACTTCTGTTGCCCAAATCATGGGGAAATTTCCTGAATCTCTAGGGACTAACTCTGTCACAGCCTGTGACTCTGGGGAGTTCTGAGGGTGGTTTCACTGCGATTCCCTGAAATCAGCGATAGGACAATATCTCTAAGGAGCAGGAGAGGCACCTTACTCTGATCCTCGGCCAGAGCTAATCCGAGGTGAGGAAGGGCTCGATGGGGTCTTGACAGCGCAGGAATAGCGGTGCATTTGTACAGGGCCTGATTGCTCACTGGGGAACACACACTGCAGTTGTGCCTGGCCTCTGCACTGAGGCATGGAGAGTGCAGACTCTCTGTCTCCTCCTCAACTTCGTGGGCTAGAGCAGAATCTGGCCCTCTTGCAGAGCACAACCTGGGGCCTGTTGTGTCGCCATTGTGCTGGAATACAAAATAATCCTAGCCAAACGGTCTGGTTGCTTTTAATCAGGCCTTAGAGCTGAGCAAACCTCATGTTCCTAGAGGCGATGTGGATTTTCCCTCTGGGATGGGAGGGCAGAGATCAGTTTTCAGCACTCAAGCCTCTTCCCTCCTCTGTCCTCAAGTGTGGGACACCCTGCCTTATAGTCAACACAACAGCTGTCTGAGCACTCAAAGCTAAACAACCTTTAGTACTCATTGTGCACAGTTTGCATTCCTGGGCACCTTCGGGGCATTTCAGCTCCTTGTATTGACCAGGGCTGGAGCCGCCGTAATTATGTTCATCAGAAATTTCCACTGATTTCTGAGTCATGTTGCAGCCGGCGCCTGCCTCCTCCCTGAACACCCCCTGATGCAGGGAGTTCTCTTTGCTCTCCAATACATATTTTCCAGGCGACATCGTTGCTTTCATAACCATATTGAGATGGAGAGGTTTGTTTTTCTCAACTGGATTCCACGCACACCCCAAGGTTCCAGTCCCATCTTTATTGACTTGGCTTGGGATGCTGACAAGGGAGCAGCTTGCACCGGTTTATATGATCTCTGTGTGTGTGAGAGATGCCTCCAGATGTCCCCAGCACAGAGGGGTGGGGTGGACATCCCTGGCAGATCTGGATGGAGCCATGGCTGCAGCATCCCCAGCAGCAAGATTCCTGTGGGTTGCCACTGGAAACTGCTCCGCAGATGGGGAGTTTGTATTGAAAGACTGCCCCTTGCTTTGCCAGCAGCTGTGGTGTAAGGGGTTAATCCTTGAAGCCCAGCAGAAACCTGAACTCCCATCTGAAGCATTGCAGTGCACTGAAGGCTGTGGTTGTTGAACACAAGCAGGTGTCACAGTTCAGCTCCAATGCAACCCATTCCTGTTTGGCTGCAGTTTGTTCTCTGTAAATATTGAGTTTGAATCATGCACTAGTGAAAGATGCTGAATTGGTAGCTCTGGAGAGTGAAGTCCCCCACTAGATCCCAGAAAAGGCCTTAGGGCTTCCCCATGTCTCCCTGCTAATCTGGCCCAACAAGTGCTAGCTGCAATGCTGTTTATTTGTCACAGGGATGGCTTCCCCTGGGAAATGGAGTCCTCATCATCATCCAGGTAAATCTCAAAGGGACGTGGCCCCTGTGCAGATCGAGGACTGATCTTTGTTTAGGTCCTTAAAATAGTATGGCTGGATGTTCCAGCTCTGTCTGTCGCTCCCAGTCCTAACGCGGCCACTGATCGCATGGTCTCTAGTGCATATAGTTGACCTGCTTTAACCTCTTAATAATGCTCATTCCTTTTTCTTAACTAATAACTCTTTTGTGAATTTACTGTAGAATTGGCTACTGGCATTGTCTTTGGTGCGAGATCTAGGATGCTAATCAAACTCGGTGAGCAACTAGTCTCTTGGGACTGGGTGTAACCTGAATATTTTGTGAGGGTGGGGTGTTTTTTGTTTGTTTGTTTGTTTTTTAATGTAAGTGACCGTTTATCACACAGTCCCGCTTGCCTGGCAACTGGAGAGTCAGGAGGAGGAAGGAGTGGGAGAGGCAGCCCGGCCCCTGCCGTATAAAGGCCGCAGCAGCTGCCCAGGGCCGGAGCTGCGAGGCAGTGTGGGCGGGCCTGCTGGCCAAGTGGGTGGGCCTGGCCCCATCCAGCAGGTATGCCCCTGGCCTGCGCTTTCTCTAGAATCCACCAATGCCGCTGTGCAACGCAGACCTGATTTTATACATCCTTTTCTTTTTACTGTCTCCACTAGGTGGCATACCACACCAGATTCATGGGTCACAAACTGCAAGGAGGTCCCTGGACAGACTCACCTAAGACCTCTTTCGTTATTGTGTTCCAGTCCCTGCTGACGGATGCTAAGTCAGTTCTCTATGTGCTGGCTTAGCTCTGAATTCTGTATACCAAGAATGTTAGGCTAACGTCTCAAGATAAGGCCCACAGCCAAAGAAAGAGAGAAACAGTCTTACATTAATAGACATACTCCATACTTTCATCCAAAAGCTCTTTAGCATGGTGGCATCTGGAGTACATCCACCTCTGGGGTGGGACGCTGCTGCTACATGCTAGATTATGAGAGGAAGTGAAGAAAAATAGCCCGTGTAACTGAAACTATTGGGTGAATCACAACTGGTAGAAGGACCGGCAATTCAATCCTGCATTAATGATGCAAAAGATGCAATGGGCTCTTCTGTCACCACACAAGGTAAGGGCTTCAGTTTTACATCTCAGCAGAAAGACAAAACATATATTACAATTTTTGAAAAGCCGTTTATGTCAGATGACACTTGGTTACAAAAATAAACTCTCAGAGGATCATAGTGCTTGAGATTTGAAGACAATGCTTACCAGAGAAAAGGCTCATCTGGCCGCAGTCTAGGGGCACAAAATCCTTGTTATACAAATTCCAATTCTTTGGATTATCTGAATATTGAATTTATGGCGACAATTATAACTTATTCTTGTATGGACTCTAGGAAAAATGACACCGAATTACTGTCAGGATGATACAGCTATGAAAAAACACTTTTATTGTTCTTTCATAATGGTTGATCTATGGTTGGACACACTGTCGCAATAGTAAAGAGGAACGTCCCGGGTCTGAATTACGAAATTTCACCATGTATTTGGCTAAGTGAATTATTGTTTCAGTTTGCATTATTAAATTTGCTCCCCCGATACAATCTCTTGGCTCTTTCTCCCAGGACATTTTAGAATTTGAGAACTAAGAGTTGGATCACAGGTACAGAGAGCCATTTTTTCATATTTTTTTTAATGGTGTTACTTTAGTGCCCCTGAAAGACGATGAACAGACAGTGCTAAGAATAAAATCCCTTCTCCATAGACCCCGGTGACTACCAGCACTGGTGGGGAAAGCTAACCCTCTCACTGTCCCACCTATGTGCCTCAAACCTGACCTGCAGGGATCATCTTGGGGGCGGGGTGGGGAGGCAATTCTTTGTCATTGCTCACTCACTCTTTGGCCTCTGCTGAGGCTGCTAACACAGAGGGGGTCAATTGGTCCCAGATGAACTTGTGGTTTTATGATGTGGTCGCCTAACCATTAGAAACTGGATTAAGGCCGACATTCTTTTCTCACAAGTCATATGAACAGCCACCAGATGGTAAATACTTTTAGTCTCTGCTAGTTTGGACCTGGACTGGAACCAGTGACCCAAAGGCAGAAGATTCCATGTCTCATTCCTAAACCCCTGGATTAGCCAGTTCTTCAGCCCCAGACTTTATTTGTTAAGTAAAGGTGAAAGAACTGGAAGAAACAAAGTAAAGTTTCCAGCCCTAGATGGAGATTCCCATAATTGTGGCTAGCCTTTGCAATGCAAATTGAACTAGGTGCCCAAAGTGAACATTTGGAGCTACAAAACATAACAGCCTTAAACAAATGTACGGTATTAGGGGAGAAATGTGCTAGATTAATTGCAGATGTATGTGATTTCAGTTGAGTAGAATGCACTAAATATATGTGATATTATCAGCGATGGCATATTAAATGGCATTGATGTGAGGGATTGCTGCATAAAATGTAAATCCATTGTGTCGGTTTCCTCATTTCTATAGCAACAGTGCAACCTGCCAATGTCTGATTCAAAAGAGTTTTATTCAGATCTTTGTATCAACTATTTTCTTGCACAACCGACTGACTACAGAAAGAGACGCCAACTGTTTAATGCCATGGAAAGTGCATGACTTATTGATTTAATAACAAATTACACATGATGAAATTACATGCATGGTACCAGAACACATATGGGGCACTCACTCCAAAGGGGAAATGTTACAAGCACTTCTAAAGCAAACCACCGCTCTCCTTGTCTTGTGCTGTTGGAGGTCCCTTTATGTACCGGAGTCTGAGCAAGGCCCATGTCTTTTTGCTGGAGATGGTGATCCCCCCTCGTTCTTTCTCTTAGGCCCTTAAAGTTGACCTAAATTAACAAGTGTAGACATAGCCTAGGAGTCAGACAGCAGAGACTGAGTGTGGTCACTCATGAGGAATGCCAGATTTCCACAGGTCTATGAAGACATCTCAAAACCACCTCCAATGGGCAGAGGCAGCATCAGCATAGGCCTTCCAGATCCTGGAAGCATGTCCTCTGGGGTGGTTTAGCCAACAGCAGAAAATATTTTTATCCATAGAAAACAATGTTTCCATCCTCAGTCTGTAGTTGCGTGGCCCACTGGAAGCAGGTCTGGACTGGAAGGAAGGCTTGTCCAACTCACGCATGTGGATTCTGCTTCTGCAAATAAGGATGGTTGTTTGCTTTGTGCTTAGGAAAACTGACTGCCTTTTGCAGGGCTAGGGACAGTTCTACCTTGGAAAAGCTGGTGCACCTCACTAGAGCTAATCCTAGCTCCATCTCCAACAAGAATCACCCACCAGTTGGATTTCCACCTTCCACGTCCAGGCTGGTAGCACCCAATGGGGTTGTGATCATTTGTAGGGACTGAAGCCGGACTCTCCGCAGCTGTAAACTCAAGCCACTGCTGTTGAAGCTAAGGATCTAGTCCACCAGCATAGAGGCAGTAGCAGACTCCCAAACATCTGTAAATGGTCTAGTCGAGCCCCTGAAAGACACCAGAAAACTGCTTGGTGTTAGGGCAGGAGATACAAGCATTTTAGCCAAGTTTGCAGCTAACACCCAGGTCCATGAAGTATCATGTTTTCTCTTGAACTACTTATTAGTCGTTGCTCCAGTGTACAGTGTAACTATGCAATAACTGGCGGTGTTATGTATTGCAGTCAGCAGCAATGGGCACATACATATCTTATTAAAATATATGATTGCCCAGCTGCTTATCACCCACATCTCCTGACTCCTTAATACTTAGAGTGACCAGATGTCCCGATTTGATAGGGACAATCATGATATCCTATTACCCTTTGCCCCCATCCTGATTTTTCACATTTGCTATTTGGCCACTCTACCAGCACTAAGCTTCCTCAACATCTTTAGCACTGGAGCAGGTGTGGTTCAGGTGTTCAGGGGCCAGTAACCACTGCAGTATAAAACAGAGAAATAAACAAGCATTAGCGACTCTTCGGAGAGCCTCAGTAGATCGACTTGGCCTGCCTACATTTGCTTGCTGTTTTGAGTTTCTCATTCCATCTTACTCAGGGACAGATCCATTTCCCATTAAAGTCAATGCAGACTCCCGACCTCAATGGGCTTTGCTTGGATCAGCTAAAGATGTTCCTGAACCAATGCAGTAAACAAAATGCTGGACTGGCGTATGCGCAGGACTTGACAAAATCTGGGCGCCAGGTCACCATGGCGACTGAGATTTGTAGCCTGGCTCCTAGCTCCACTGGGGAAATGCAGCAGAGGAGCGCCCTCTGGTGACCAAAAATAACACTGCTGGTACCTAGCTGGGAACCTATTTTGTCGAGCCCTGCGTAAATGTGTCTACAATTGCCTCCCCTCCCCTTTTGCTGGTCACCTTTCCTTTGCAGGGCTTGTTTCTTCATGCACTTCTCTAGTTGGCAAGACTGTCCTTGAGCAAGTTGCATCATGGGGACCAGATCCCCAGAACTAGATACAGAGACATATGTCTTTACGGCCATTAATAAAGCTTCATTTTCCTGTCCCATTAGGTAATTCCTGTGCTATTGAGTGGTGACAGGCAGATGGAGATGGACTTGGATTTAGGCTCAGAAGAGTCACAGCCCACAGCTGGAAACACAGGGCAATACAGGTTTTCCCTCTCTCACCTTCGTCTCTCCGTCCAGCCCTGGAGAGGCCTCCTGTATCTGCAGGAGGAGAGTTCAATTTCCATGGATGATTCATTGCCAGCTGGTTAGCACCAGGGACAACAGTCACACCGGTTACCGCCTGCTCTCTTTCTGTAGAAGATTCTGGCTTTTTAAAAAATTGTTTTAGTTTTTGGGAGGAAGTGACCCAGTTACACTCAGCTGGACCCCTACATTTCTGCCCTTCACACTCCCCGCGATCACTGGGGGATCGCCTCCAAGAGAGGAAATAGGACCTCTAGGGCAAATCCTGGGCTCCCGGTATATTTCTCCTAATTTTCAGTACACCTGTAAAGGGGGCACAACGGGTTCCAGCCAGAGGATCATGGTCTCTGAGGCAATTGGTGACACGCTGCCCTGACAGGAGTGGTGACTCCCCCGTGCGACAGCAGGGCTGGTGTTGGTCCTTGGGAGCTCCCACGTGTCCTGTGTTGTACACACTGCACAAATCTCCCTTTCTTTCATCTGAGCCGTTCATTCTCAGTGACACTCCCCACTAATGCTCTTCTGAGCAGGAACCATTCACAGACCAGGACCAGGTGAGCAGAAACCAGCCCGGCCTGCAGATGTTGTGTTTTCTCATTGGGATCCTCTGGCCACACCAACATCTCCCGTGGGGAATGTCTGACAATCCTGCAAAAGCAAGTGTGGCCCAAGCCTGCCGTTGGGGCGCACGTGGGGGAAATGTGGCAGATGCCAAAGGCTGGGTTGGGGCCGGCGAGGGAAGACGCAAGGTACTTCGTGCCAGATGCCCCCAGCACGCTGTGCGCTGACCTGATGTGCCCAGGCCCAGAGAGCAGAAGACTGGTGGGAGCTGCTCAGTAATGTTTCTCTTTCACCTTTTACACTGATTTCATCCCCACCATGCTCCCGGGTGGGCCTGAGGAGAGGAAAGCCAGCTGCACGCTCGCCCCTCCTGGCAGAATGGCCCCGGGCAGGTGACAGCCACTGCACTGCCTACGTGGACGCAGGGAGGGACCCCCCTGCAGAGCTGAGCACAGAGCACTGGAGTTTCACCAGCAACAAATTCAGCACCTTGCTTCCACCTTGTCTCACTCCTCCTCACTGACACCTTGGGTGGAGGTTACCCGCACGTAACCCACTCCTCCTGCCAGCTCACGAGCAACCCAGCCAGTGCAGCAGCCGCCGTAAAGACTGAAGCCAGCGAGGCTGTGGGGAAGACAGCCCAGTTCCAGGCTGGTTCCCTCTAGCAGCCAGGAAATCTAATGAGGTTGGAGTGGATCCCTCTGCGGATACTTGTCCAGTAAACAGCCCTGATAAAATCCTAAGTATGGGCAGCTGGCTGCACTGGGATTTGTGGCTTGGCCTCCTTCGTCCCTTGCTATTTTCTTTAACGCTGCAGCTTCCTCTCGCTGCCTGGCCTCAGCTGGGTTCCTGGTGACATCACTTGTTATGGCAACTTCAGACTCTTCAAGGGCTCCCTTCGCAGGTTACTTTGCTGAGCAGCTCCGAGGAGCAGAGTGCCACCCACTGGGCATTATTTCCCTATAGTCACCAGCGACCAGGAGGGACAGTTCCGCTCGCTGTGTCTGCTGTTTGTTTGAGAGGGCCATGGTCAGACAGCGTCTCGATGTCAGACATTCACCTGCAAACATGTCCCCACACCGAGTACCATGCATGGTGTGATGTGGTCTCGTGGGTAGAGCAGCAGGCCTGGGAGCCATTGCACTAATGGGGAACTGAGGCACAGAGCAGCTAAGCGACCTGCCCACAGCAACACCGCTGCAGCGCAAGGAACTGAATCTAGCTCTCAGGAGGCTCAGCCCAGTGTCTGAACCAGAGGTCCGACCACCGTCTCCGTGGTTGTGTTTCCCCTTATCAGCCAAGCCACCTTGCTTGCCTGTGCCTCCCTTCTTCCCCCCTTTGCTGTATCTACACCCTACCCCAGCACGTAGCCATGTCTGCAGCATGCGCAGAGGTCCTTGACTCACAGGGCTGTGTTACTGCCAGTAGCTTGCCTGCGCCCGGTACAGCCCTTTCCTCATTCACAGCCACGCACTGAATGTGGGCGGGTTTTATTAGGTGAGACATGCTTGCTCCAGGAGAGGCTTGCAAATCTAAGGGCCTCTGCTTCCATTGGTAACATGGGGGGGAGACTGAGTCTTCTGTCTGCAACACCGTGAAGGTGGTTGGGGGGCGAGTCACTGGCTTCCCACCCCCAGTCATTTCCATGCCTTTCTGCATGGAGTGGGAGAAGCACTGGGGGCCTGGCGGGAATGCTGAGGCCCGGCGCAGATTGCTAATTGATTCATTGTAAGCAGCTAGCAGAGCGGGTGCCGCAGAGATCTGTTCACTTCAGAGATCACACTTCCATTAAAGCAATGGCAAATTGCTTTTCTAAATTGAAGATGGGAATCGTTGCCAGATATCCCCTAACAGCCCCCAGAGAGACAGGAATAATTAATTAATTTGCTGCACCTAAGCCAGGAGCAGACTGATGTTTCGGTAGCTTGCAGGGCGTCACTGATGTGGGGTTCTCCCATTGCAGCCATTTCCAGCTGCAAACATGGGGCCCCGATGATCTCAGGGCAGCACAGGGTCCACACTCACACCATGTTGTTTTCCTGGAAGGTTTTGAGGCTCCCTCCAGGCTGCTAGAAACAGGAGACACAGTGGAATGCTCTCCCGAAGGGTGCTAGGGGAACAGCATTGTTCCGTCAGGGTGCACAGACATGGCTTCTTGTAAGAATAACTGGAACAAGGGTAGCCCATGCCTCTGCTGGACAGTATGTGTGGCCTTCAACCCAATCTGCACAAACCCCTGAAAAACACATCTCCATTTGAGAAAGAGACCCTAGTTGTCCGGAGAGAGCATCCTCTCCTGAAATGGGGACCATGAGTTTTGCCCAGAATAAAAACAATTCTCGCCCTTTGTTCTGTACCATTTTATTGCAGCCTTCGGGAGCTGGGGCTCTATTTGCACAGAGGACAAGGCCTCATTAAGACATCTTACAATTAATGTTGTGCTGAGCTATAACATTTAACTCCTGCAGATAGCTGGGTAATAAAGGCAATCAAGCTGGTAACTGAAAATGTCCAAATCTGTTTTCTTGGTCCATTCTTTCCATTCCTGCTACAAGTATTAAAGAACAGATATGTTCCTGGTGGCATTTGCTTGTACATTCTTTCTGGCATCTACTTTCAGGTTTCTGACAGTGCGGAAGGCTTGTATATTAATAAGAGAAGAGCAGAGATCTAGGACTGATGTTACAGTGACAAAAGTTTCTTTTATTTTTCTCCTCCTTTTCAGAACAATCTCAGTGACCCTGGAGCTTTGACAATTTGCACCCAGTAAAAAGAGAAAAATGTCTTATCCTGCTATTTTCCTGCTAATTTTTCAGCTAATTTCAGTCTTTATTTAATTTGAGAGTAAACACTGGTCAAATAAACATAAAACAAAGGTCATTTCCACTGGGGCAGAATTAAGGGGAATCTCACCAGCTCCATAACATGACTGGAATACATAACACAGCTATGAGCCAATATATGCAGCTCTCGCTGGAGTTAGAGTCACAGGCTATGTCTACACTGGCAAGTTAGGTCGACTTAAGGACGCTTAAGTCAACCTAACTTAGTCTCTGTCCACACCAGGGTTTCATTAAGTCGACTTAAGAAATTCCTTAAGTCGACTTAATGAAAGGTTAGGTCAACTTAATAAGAACCGCCGGTTAGGTCGACCTAAGGACGGTGTGGACACTTAAGTCCACTTTTTATCAGGTTGACTTAAGGGCAGTTAGGTCGACTTTACGTCCCCGTTCAGGGAAACCACTTTGTTAAGTCAACCTAATATGGTCAACTTTAGGTCGACCGAAAGTCAACCTAACTTTTTGTAGTGTAGACATAGCCATAGAGTTTAAAGCCAGAAGGGACAACCAGATCATCCAGTCTGTGTGCTACGGAACAAACAACCCCACCCAGCACCTGCACACTAAATCCAACCACAAAAATTAAACTAAAATAACAGCCCTCAGAAAAATAGGAGGAATCAAGATGCACTAATGCCCAAAGCCCTACAATGGCAGAGATTTGATTATGTCAGACACACCGAGATAATCCTGACAATTGACACACACCCTATACTCTAGCAGAAACCAAAAAAACCCTGAAGCTCATTGCCAAACTGACCTGGGGGGAAAATTCCTTCCCTACTTCTCATATGGTGAGGAGTTAAACTTGGAGCATGAGCAAGAACCAGCTAGCCAGCACCTGAGAAAGAACTCTCTGTACCACCTCAGAGCAGCAGCCCACCCCATCCAGTGTCCCATCTCCAGCCATGGTCATCTCTGATGCTTCAGAGAAAGGAGACAATCAAGCCAGAACAAACCCCAGAACACACTGGGGAGGGAAATCCCTTCCTGAACACTGCCGTACCAGAATTCCTCCATCAAAGGTAGGGTACAGACCTTTGGAGATGTACCCTGGTAACAGTAGCACCAGACGGAGGGCAACATATGACCCTTGCATGGTCCTCAGTGGGGTCATAGGACTGAAGCGGAACGATGGGGTTAGAGTCACAGAGGACTCGAGGCCATGGTGTATTTACACCAAACTGCCTTCATCCACTCCTGGCATTGGCCCTCCCTTTGGATTGTGGACAAAATGCCATGACCTCCATCCCTCCATGCAAGGTCCTGCTAGACATGGCAAAGGGGAATGCTGTGCACCCCAACAGTGTTGCCAACTCTCAGATTTTATCCCAAGTCTTCAGACAGTTGGTATTTTTCTTAAAGGCCCCACCCCTGCACTCATGAATTTCAGCTTTCAGGCTTTTTTAAAGCAAGTTTCTACCTCTCATGGATCTGGAGAAAAGCTTGAGACTATGACTCCCCTCCTCCCCCACCAGGGTTTAACACCAGAAGGCAAAAAAAAAAGCACCCCAAACTTGGTTAAAAATCTCCTGATTTTTCGGGCCTGCCTTGTGATTTTTCAACACTCAGGATTGGCCAGATTTTAGGCCCTCCCCTTTGGAGACACAAACACTTGTGCATGCAGTAAAAATTGCACACACCCTTTAAATAATGTCTCCGCAAGGGGTGCTCCCTCCGTGCAACAGCCTGGTGAGACACCGTCACAGGCCAGTTGTCCCATGCTAATGCAACAAATGGATTTTAGACAGTGGTTAAAGTATAATTTGACGGGCCCCGGAACCCTCCTAATCTCTGGGCCCCCTTCCCATATTGTCTGGTCCCCTTCATGCATGTACAAGCCCCAGCCCAGGTAGGCATTTGCAACCACTTCTCAGTACCAGATGCACCAGTTATCGCTCCATAAAAGTATTTATAATTTTATATGGCGTTTATGTCTATAGCAATTATTGTCACAAACTGGCAAACACTGCATCACCCAGTAAGTATTGTGATTAACAACGGTGGGGCGTAGGACCTGCCAGCAGCCACGGCAGGGTGGAACATGCATTCTGCCGGATTTTTCTATTTTTAGGGACCCTGGAACTCTGGCCCCTCAAATTTGAGGGTCCCGGAACTGCGTTCCAGTGCGTTCCCCCTTACTTTAACTCCTGATTTTAGAGGGGATAAACCTGACACTAATGAGAGAGCTCGCCTTGCAAACTTTTGTGTCCTCAGTTTCTGGGAGCCTAAAGCAACTCCTTGAACTTCCATAGTTAAATGAAAGCAACGAGAGTCCTGTGGCATCTTAAACACTGAGGCTATGTCTACAGTGGCAAGTTAGTTCGAATTAAGGAGGCTTAATTCAAACTAACTAAAGCCATGGCTACACTAGGCTTTAATTAGTTCGAATTAAGAGCTTCCTTAATTCAAACTAATAACTTCGAATAGGGTATTCGAACTAAGGGGTTAATTCGAACTAACTAGTTCGAATTAACCAATGTGGCCATGTTAATTCGAACTAATTTCTTAGTTCGAATTAACCGGCCATTGAAATGAATGGGGATTGCTAATTCGAACTAAGCAAGTGCCATGAAGTGCTTAGTTCGAACTAAGTTTTCCTAGTCGAATTAAGCTAATTCGAACTAATTAAAATTAGTTCGAATTAGTTAGTTCGAACTAACTAATTCGAACTAATTTTAGCAAGTGTAGACATAGCCTAATATATTTCTTCGGGCATAGGCTTTCGTGGGCTCCGACCCACAGCTTGTGCCCAAAGAAATGTGTTAGTCTTTAAGGTGCCACAGGACTCTCACTGGTTCTGCTGCACACAGACTAACACAGCTACTCTGGACATATTCCAAAGGGGTAGCCATGTTAGTCTATTGTAGAAAGACAACAGAGTCTTGTGGCACTTAGTCTTTAAAAGTGCCACAAGACTCTGTTGTCACTCTGGACATAGTAAGTGAGGTGCAGAGCAAGCCCTGACTTAACTGTACTGCCTGGATATTCACACAGCAGCATCCACCCACTGCACTTTCAAAATCCTGTCCCAGTCCTAGCAGGTACTGGGCTCAGCATAAAACCTTAGGGTGGATGCCCTGTGGCAAGCTCTTCTCTGGTTGTTCCAGTGTCCTGGTCAGAAAAGATACCCAGATTATCTGTGTATGGTGATTTTCAACAGGTAGCGAATGTGAGAAGGGGACCAATATTCCAGGGCAGGAAAAGGGTTATAAAAATGGGAATCACTTTTAATGTAGAGATCCAGGAATAAACAGGTCCTGCAGGCTAGAAATTCAAAATCCTCAGGGAAATAGTTCAGTAAACAATTGGGTTCTATTCATGTTGTTTTGGAAACAGCAGGAAATGGTAAGTAAGCATGGAGCTTTCCTACCAACCTCAGCTATGGCTAGTTTGCCATTCACTACTGTGCAACCTCTCTGTACTGTGCACACTTTCTTGTATTCTAGTACAGCCTGTTCTCCCCTCTTGTGTTTCTTCTCCTGCTCCTGCAACCCCATGGGAGAGTCTCTCTTCTCTTTGCTTTCTCCATGGGCTGCACATTCGCACCTTGAGGTGAGTGGAAATGTCAGCTGGAATGTGGGTTTGGGAAAAAAAAAAAAATCTTGATGCTTGTCCAAACCTACTCCTGTTTATATTGGAGCCTGTGAGTGACATCAGAGCAGGGAAGAGTATAAACACCAGCAGGACCTTACTCCCAGACTTTAAAAACGGCAAACACGTTGCTGCCTCCAAACTGCCTGGGGACTGATGTGCTGAGGTGTCAGAGAGCAGGGCAGCATGAGAAGCCAACTGGAAAAGCAGCTGCTTTTCTTCTCTTTTCTCGGCATCCTTTCCAAGGTAAGGAAGCTGGGGGCTTTATTTTAGTCAAGGAAGCTTTCTGTTCTTACTTACAAAGCACCCTGTAACCAACAGAATCCAGCTTTAACTGTAACTGCAGCAAGGCAAAGATCTCACCATGTTTGTTAGAGTGCATTCTGCAGAACGTACCCTCTTTGTGTAGCCCTTCGAAGGGAGAGACAGGGGGTTCATGACAGACAGCGAAATTCCGAAATTAAGAAGCAGTGATTTGAAAATGAATGGGCCAAATGTATCTCAGGTGTAATTCCGCTAAAGACAAAGGACTGACAAGAGAGGTGAGTTTGAACCTATACCTATGTATGACTCATCCTCATTATTAATTGTGTCCAAGTCTGTGGCATGCATACTTGCTACCCTGCAGATTACTGACATAATGGTTTATAGAACTGTGGTTCCAGATTCATTGTCCTACACTGAAGCCTCTAGGGCACAGAGCCAAGCAACCTGCAGTGCTTGTTCAGGATTACTTAATTACAACTCCATGGTGCCGCCACGCACATGTGCAGCTGTTGCCTCCTACAGGTCTTTGGGGTTGCTCTAAAACTTCTTTCCTGGACTCAAGTGCTGTATAAAACAGCAAAGAGCAGGAGCACTTCAAACTTAGGAGTTTTTCAATTGCAAATTTCTTGAATAACTGCTGGAATTCCTCAATCTGGGCACACCACAAGCAGGGAATTGTTTGAATTTTAACCCACATACTTGTGGCCTATAATCATTAGGACAAATTGTCATCTGAGGAACAGAGGAAAATAGGCTTAATGGAAGGAACCAGATCAGATCAATTGTCTAGCTAATTTTTCCCTAGCAGTGGCCTGTCATAGATACTTCAGAGGCAGATGAAAACCCATCATAAAGATACATCTGGCTAAAATTGTCCCCAAAGAAAAAATTTCTTCCTGACCCCTGTAGCTTTCAACTTATTTTCTGAAGAATGATGGATAGACCTTGTAATTTTATTTCCTCCTAGGCAGCGTAACTCCAGCTCTTGTTCTTACTCTTAGTCCTGGTTGTAAATTTTACTAACCTTTTTACGTCAGTAATAACACAATTCAACAATAAAAGCATATTAAAGAGGGGATTGTGTTAGCCATCTTGGATACATTTGACTTGAGAGCCTGCCACTGAAGTTTCTACAGGGAGATTAAAGATCATCCAGTGAGTTGCACTGCAGCAAGGGAGGAAAATAAACAGAAGCACCAAGATCTACTCTGGCCAGATAGAAGCTATGGGACACCACTGCTAATGAAAGAGTGGGAAGGACCATGGTAATTAACCTGAACTGCAAATGAGTTGATTGCCCATCTTAACAGGCATTGTGCACAAACTTTCCTAAGCAGTGATACATTCTAGCTAAGCAACCATATTTTCCAAATGCAGCTATGCTCCCATTGTTTGAAAATTTCAACCAAATGTGCCACTTGCACAACTGGCCAAATTTCTGCAGCGGATGCAGCAGCTGGGCCCCAGAGCATCACTAAGGACACACTAGAACAGGAAGCATTTGGGCCAAAGAAGGAAGCAAAGACACTCATTTGGTTTCATTCATTTGATTAAGCAAGCCTAATTTGGGGTACCCATAAAAACTGGTAAGATGTCCGACTGGTCGGATATGCTGTAAAGCCTGCAGGGAAGTTGTCACACCATGTCAGTAACTCTCATTTTACCTGCTCCACCACACTACAGACGAGCACAGCCTCTTGACAGTGTAAACACACGTAGGAGCTGCTGTCTAACAAATGCATTATTTTTGCATTGACACACTGTTGCTGTATATAAGGGTCCCGAGGCTGTGACTCAGTTTCTATTCAGTCCTTCCCACCTGTACTCCGGCTAAGCTCCGACTGAAGTACCGAATTGGTAACAAAACGTAATGTTTACCTAGCGCTTTACATTTCCAATTTGCCATGCAAAAACTAATTAACTCAAACCCCAGCTCAGGGCAGATCAGTATTAACCACCCTCTTTTCCCAATGGGGAAACTAAGGCAGAAAGCAGTTGTGTGACTTTCCCAAGGCCTCACTGCAAAGCATGGTCCTTAAGGTTAGAGGAAATGGAGGGAAACTCAGGGACTGGAGGAAAGAAACAGACAAGGCAATAAGATCAGTTCTCATTGCTTTGTTAAACCAAAGCTGGACCGGTACATAGGGTGCCCCCAGTTCATTCTGATTAATTTCTAGTCTAGGGCTTAATCCCGTGCGGTGTTGAGCATCCTTGATTCTCATTGGTTTCTGCGGGTGCCGAAGAGGCTCAGAACCATGCGGAATCGAGCCCTCTGGGAACCGTTGTATTCAAATCTATCTTGAACCCTCTCTGTGGCATGCAGAGTCCTCTGAGTCATACTGGGAACAAAACCCCGAGCCCTTGACGCTAAACCCCAACACGCCTGAATTCAGTGGGATTCACTGGAGGGTTGCAGCGTCAAGCTACGCCCCTGTTAGCCTTGACGGTTTTGCCCCAGCAGGTCTGTGCTCAGCTCTGCCGGACACCATGTTACTGCCCCTGGATCCCGCCCCACTGCCCTCCCAGCTCCCCTCTGGTTCTGGATGGATGTGGCTGCTGCAGGATATGCGCGCGACGGCTGGGCGAGCCCTGCAACCGCATCAACGTGTGTGATCGGAGCCAGGGCCTCATCTGCGATTACACTGATGCCCACCTGGGGAGAGGAGGAACCTGCAACTGTGAGCACATTCCTCCCACTCTTTTCATGAAGGCCTGGCTGACCCCAGGGGAAAGTCTCCCCAGCTAAACCCACCCTAAAACCATTGGGAGCTGCAGCCAGACCAGGCAGACCCATCCGCTCTCCGAGGAGTAGCTAATCTCTGAAAAGCAGCTTATTAAAGCAGTTCTGAGCGCCTGGTGTCTCCTCTATGCTCTGACTCAAGCCCGGGTTTTAAGATGGTTTTGCTGACCTGGTTTTAAAGCCGGTGAGAATTCTGAGGGAAATGTCCCCAGTAGCAACCAACCCAAACCCACAGAGCTAGCACAGACAACTGTCCCAGGGTAGAGCAGGATGAAATTTACCTGGAACATTTTTCTATGGCGCTCCTGATCTGATATTTAATCCCCAAACCGTGTCTGTTGAGCAAAGGCTCTGACCTCAGCACCCAACGAAGAAGCTGGACTGAGTTTTATGTCACAGCACTAATTTCTGTTCTCTCCGGAGCTCTGACATTAGCAAACAAACTCAGCAAACACTCCGTGCTTTCCTGTCCTCCTCAGAGAGCTCGGGTCAGCTGCCAGGGATGTGAGCTGAACAAATATCAATCCTGCCCCCATTACAAGCGCTAACGGGCAGTAGAGTCACTTCCTCCAGGAGGCACCCAAGAAAGGGCTGTTGGTGCTAGTTTTCAAGATTTACCTGTCTTTTTTCTGGGACACTTATATCCCCTCCCATTGGGTTCCGTGCTGTGCTAGGGAGCAGGGCTGTTGCTGTCCTAAAACCTTGCAGACATGAAGGACATTAGGAAAGTAAAGTCAGTAGGTCTCTCACAGACTGGTGGACCGCTTCTCTGAATAACAAACAAGAGGAGAAGCAATAGACCCTATTGAGAAGTTCTCTCTCTCTCTCGGCCAGACAGACACACTCTTCAATCACTTTCTCAGTGCCTGATACTCTTCAGTATAGTTCAGCCTTAGTTTATCCTTTCAGGACCCTTGCAGGCAAGCACACAGTTTCCTACGATCCCACCAGGCACGTCTCTGCCAGGGGATGTGTCTCTGGCCAATGACACACCAGACAGCAGGCGCTGAGGGTCCCGTCCTATCCCTGCTCCCTTTCTGTCCTCTCAGATGAGAGCTTCAAAGCACATGGGCCATGGGACTACTGCTCCTGCAAAGCACTTTCTATCCAGGAGAAGCTGGTGTGGCCAGCACCACTCTCAACAAGGCCTGGTCTACACTCGTTAGGCCAATGGCAGGCGGCTTATACCAACCTAATTCTGTAAGCGTCTACAGTGAAATGTAGCTCCCACTGATGTCACTCAATGTAGGCAACGCTGATGTCCCACACAGGCAGCTAACTCAGTTCAAGCCCCGCTGGTTGTCCGCCACCGACACAGCGCAGTATGGCCTGGCAAAAGCGATTCAATTACTGCAGTGGCTGTATGTCAATGGAACTGGGACTGACTTAATTTTGTAGTGTAGACTTGCCCAAGAGGAAGTCCTGGGGATTCTGACCCCACCTGGGACAGGGAGGCAGCCCACAGCGTCACGTTCTAGCAAGCGAAGCTCAGCAAAACTCCTGTTGGCTGGCTCCAGTGAGGTCCCCTACAAGAACTGCAGCCTGTGTCTGTGAGCGTTCTAGTTTCAGGCGTAGCTGAGGAAATGGGCAGGATACATGTAGAATGAGCCCAGCCTCTGGCGAGGGATCCTGCTTTGCTGCCTTTCTGTTTGTCTGCTACCACCTGGGCAGCCAGTATATTGGGAAGTCCTGGCGGAAGGTGCCCCACACTGGCTGTTCTTCTTTCTTTCTTAGTTAGTGCTGGTCCGGTGATTCATCATGAAAAAGTTCTCGGACACATTTGGGGATTTGTGTCAGAATAAACCACGCACCATTGTTGTCATTCTGCAGAGGGACAAATGATGTTCTTTAAATAATCAATCCAGGAACTCTTCACGCTAATCAGCAAAAGGTTGATTGGAAAGGAAATTACATCATTATTTGACCTGCTCTGTTATTACGTAGGGTTTGTTTCTGGTGCCATAGACATGCAGAGTGCTTCCTATCTACCTCCCTTTGTCCAAGCACTTACATTATGGTGGTCACCCCCTGAGCCAGGAGAAAAACCACAGCCTTTGGTAGGAGAAGCTAATCATCTAGGCACCATAGCCCCAGCAAAACCACCACCTGGCTAATCTGGCTATTTACATCCTTTACTTGGTCACTCTGGGCCAGATTCAAAGCCCTTTGGTGCTACTGGAAAGACACTCTGATTTCAGAGGGCTTTGGACCACGTTCTCAGCTGAACCCACAGATGACAGATTACCCTTTGCAGTTATTGCATGCTTGCCCTTCGTGGCCCCTGAGTCCTTCCCTCCCTGTGCTTGTGGCTGTTGGGTTACTCTGGATGTTGGTTGCAGTTGAGGAGGGAGATGACAGCTGCGAGGTGAATGGGAAGGTCTATCAAGACGGAGAGGTGTTCCAGCCCAGCTGTAAGATCCAGTGCCGCTGCTCAGGTGGAAGTTTCACCTGCGTACCCCTCTGCAGCGAGGACGTCCGCCTGCCCACTCCAGACTGCCCCCATCCAAAGCGAGTGGAGGTCCCAGGGAAGTGCTGTCAGGAGTGGATCTGTGAGAGGCAAAATGGTCACTTCCTTCAAGATGCCATGCCAGGTAAACCCCAGCGTGCTCTGGTACAGCTCTGGAAAGGACAGTCCAAGACCAAATTGAACCTGTTATTGGAATTGGCTTCCTTGCATTGGGTAACCTTCAACTCAGTGAGAAACTAAGCAGCTGTACCTAAAAATGCCTTATCTTTGTTTGGGAGGGAGCTGGGTGGACAGATCAGTCTCCATGGCCCCTGCACTCACCAACCTCTGGACAGCAGAAGGAGGAACCCCACTCCTAGCTCATTTCACTGGTGGCAGGTGCCCCTTGGTCACTACCAGCCGTGGCTGGATTCATAGTACAGAGCAAAGTACATTTGTGTGTGGTCAAAAAGTTTCTTTCCACGCATCTTCCTTCCACAGTGTTTAGGCCACCTGGGGTAGCATCGGCCAGTTTCTCCTCCCTATGTGAAGAATGGAGCACAGAGTGGAGTGCCTGCTCTGCAACTTGTGGCATGGGGATTTCTACACGGGTGTCAAACCAGAATCGGTACTGCAGGCTTGAAACTCAGCGACGTTTGTGTATACTCAGACCCTGCCAGAGCCTCCCAGGACCATCCATTACGGTAAGTAGGCTTCATCCGGTACAATTCTTCTGAAGGTCTGTAGTTGGCAACAGATTTTATAGAAAAAGGAAACCCCAACCCCCACACTGACACAAGAATAATGGAAGACTCTTAGCCACCTGCGTACACACCCACACACCGCTCGCCGGCCAGCTGCCTGCCAGGGTAAGCGTCTCAGAAGGACTCTTCTCCTTTTTGCAGGCACAAACAGTAGCCAGAAAATCCACCCCTGGAACTAGGGTGACCAGATGGCAAGTGTGAAAAATTGGGATTGGGGGCAGGGGAAGGTAACCAGCACTTGTATAAAACAAAGCCCTGAAGATTAGGACTGTCCCTATAAAATCAGGATCTCTGGTCACACCATGGCTGAGTGGTGCAAACCTGAGTTTTTGCCCCACTAACTAGTGATTGCAATAGCAGTGATGGATCCATCGTCAGCCAGAGACTGCTACGGGAACTGGCAAAGCCTGGGCGGCCTCTGACAGAAGGTGCACTCACAGCTCCTCCTGGTCCCTACATCTTTCCCCCCTTACTCTCACCATCACCTTCATCAGCCGGGACTGAGCCAAAGCCCGTTAGATCCCAGGAATAATAGAGGTTTTTGTTAACCTATGAACCCCACAAAGAATGTCTGTGACGGTCACTAGACTGTTTAAAGTGGCAACACTAATGGGCCGTGGTGGGCCCACCCTTCTTAATCTGGCACCTTTTAACACCTCCTGTGAGCAGCGTTAGCTGCCAGCACCCTACAGAGCAAGTTACCTTCACGCTAAGGACTGGCCCACCCACAGGTTTTGTACTGATCTGAGTCAGTGAGGGTGTGATTTTTTTTTACCAGTATACGGTGTACATCTGTTCATCTAAAAGCCTGCGATCCAAACCCCTTCCTCATCCCCCAGCATGACACCCAGACCCTCTGCACAGTGGGGAACAAAGAATGGTTAATCCAGAGTTTGGATAGACCAGAGATCCGCCCCCAGCCAGTACTGTGAGAAGGAAGTGGAGGGATTTCCCCGTATTGCCCGCAGCCCTCTGCCACCCCATGGCCATGGGAGTGAATGAGCAGGCCAGAGCAGAGAGCCCCCCAGGTCAGGGCTGTGAGGAAGAAGAGGATGATGAGCTCCCAGCTTCTGAGGAAGCTATCCTGCAGCTGAATGGCTCCTGCCCAGTCAACTAGACACACTCCCGATGAGCCAAATAAAACCCATGTCCGCCATGCTGGTGCAATGTCTAACACAAAGAGGCCTTCTGTTCCTCTTTCCGCATGGGCACAGCTACCCCAGTATCGAGCACCTTTATACAGATATAGTACGGTGCAGGTAAAGCAGTTCACACAAGCCCTTACATAGACTTCGTTATGTGGAACCGTCCCCCATTTATGGCTTTTTACATTGCGTGGGCCAATTCCCAAAAGGGTTCGCTGCCTTTTGGGGGAGGAATTTGCACCCCCACGTCCATGTCTCCAACTGCGTTGCAGATTCAAATCAACGAGTGAGAGGGGTAAGTGCTCAGACCGGCCCCTGCAATTCATTTTGCAGCGGCGAGGCTGCGGCTGCGTATTCGGTGGGGATAGAAGGGAAGGCAGGCAACAGTCTGGAGCCAGCCTAGGTCTGTCGGCCTGCGTAAATGGAGTGAGTTCTGACACGTGTGGTGGGGATGGTGAAGCCTGAGTCTAGGTGTCGTCACTAACCAGTAGAAATGGGGCAGTGTGGGCCAAGGCCATCAGACATCACCTGCCTTTGAAGAAAATACTATTCTGCCCGCAAAGAACCCAGGAATCTGTCACGTCACTGGACTTGCCTTAAAGCCCAGCAACCACGTCCGGTTAGAGCACCATCAGTGATTCCTCTTTCGCTGCACAAGAGTTGAGAGACATGGTGCGGTTAGTTCCTTCAACCAGGGAAGCAATCTGAAAAGCTTTCCTCTCTGGGTTGGCTGTTCCGTGACCAGGGGAAAGAAAAAAATTACACTCTCTGCTCTGTCTTTCCAGAGGGCAAGAGGAGGTCGCTTGTAGCCCTGCCCGCACATTTCAGATGGTGATATCGAGACTGCATCCCAGCAGCCAGACTGACACAACCCGCGTTGTTTGGGTGGCAGCAGAAATGGGTGTTCTGTCCCTGCCTAATCTAGGGAAGAACTGACTGACTTCAGCTGCAAGGGAGGATGACGAATCCAGACATGGTCCTTGCCCTCTTCCTCATCCCCATTGCAGTTTCTCCAGACAATGTCATTGTTCAGGGGGGAAATCCCGCCCCGTGCATTTTACGCTGTGTAGTGGTGACGTGAGCTTGTGACCCCTGCTGTCGTACGTCCATTGGAAACGATGCTTTGTAGGTGTCGTTACTCGTGGGATCACGCGTTATCCCCTCCACTGGAGAGCAATTCTAATGCCCTGGCAGACAAGGCTCTCACTGCTTTTCCAAGGAGGTTTTATCATTCAGAATTAAATTTTCAAAAAGCCATGGGGTTAGTCTGGGTAGCTGTCGCTCTCCTTCAGGTTCTGGATTCTCCCCGCACGAGGGGGGTCTCCTAGGAGTGCCAGGATCCCACATAAAATGCTCAAATGGAGCACTCACCGTGACTGGTCGAGCAAAGAGGGCGCAGTGAGGCTGGATCCCTGTGCACAAATATGCTCAGTGCCCCAGTCCGGATCTAAGGCTTGTTGACTCCCATGGATGTAAGCGTCCTTTGGTTCAGGCCCTGAGAGCATTATTGAAGGTTAGCAGGCCTGAGCCTCTCCTCTGTCTATATTAGGGTCCCCTATGGAAAGCTGGCTATCTGCATTGCCCTTGGGGACATCTGGCTCAGGTTATCCCAGAGGCATGTATTGAAGCAGCAAATGCTTTCCCAAACTCTGGGGCAGTATCCACAACAGTGCTGATGCTTCAGGCCTTTGCACTTGGTTTTCTAGGATCCCCTGTCTAGCTTGGGATGAGGTGTCGTGCTGGGCCTGCCTTCCATTCACTTATGCACATGCTCAGTGGTGTAGTGAGGGTATCCAGCGCCTGCCAGCGCCTGGGGTCAAGTCCACGTTTGTAGAGCCCTACACGGATACAAATATATGGATCCGCATCTGATCTGCATCTGCAAGAAATGGTCCGCGGATATCCTTGTTGTATCCGCGGATGCGGATATAATGTGGGTATCTGCGGATATCTGCATATTTGCAGGGCTCTAGCTCTGCATAGATAAAAATATGTGGATCTGTATCTGATTTGCATCTGCAAGAAATGGTCTGCGGATATCTGCATTGTATCCGCGGATGTTCATATCCATGGATTTGCAAAGCTCTACACATTTGTACTCCCCTGGGTGTCCTATGCCACCCCACACCTTGCAGTCACCCCCGGCCCGGCGCCCCCCTGCAGCCCAGCACCTGGGGGCTTGACCCCCACCACTTCCCCCATCGCTACGCCACTGCACACGTTAACCTTCCATAAAGCATTAGCTGCTCACTGCTGTGAGCCGGGTGTATGAAGCAGCTCACACTCCAGGGGGGGTTGAAACAGACCCAGTTAAATGGAAACAATAATTACCAGCTGAAGGAGTATGACAGACCCTTCTAACTTGACACAGTTACTCAGAAAAAAGTTTGGGAACATCTTCTATATTAAAGCAGAGAAAAACCCAAAAAACTAGAGCAAGAAATAAGTATGGCCACTCCAATTCCTTCTACGTCTCCAGCAGCAGCGTGCCAGGAGGGGAATGTTCTTTTGCAGCTCCTGGGGATGATTTCTTGGTATATCTATTACTGGCCAGATTTTCAAAGACCCAGCATGCCTGTAGCCAACTCCTGATGTGTGTATACATTAGAGTTTGGGGGCACACAAATGAGGGGGGTGTCAAACAATGCTGCTCCTTCACCTGAATGTCACGCATGCTGCTCTGTTTTAACATGCCGGCTAATTCCAAGACACTGACTGTCTCAAACCGCAGAGAAAACACTGTAGGCAACAATTCTGCACTGACCATCAGGGAATGAACTAGATGGCACTTAATACCATAAGTTCTTATCTCTGATTTGTAAAGTTCTCCGATTCACATACAATCAGTTAGCTCACTGTCGCTGGCTAGCACAACAAATAAACAGAACATGTTCAAATTGTCACCAGAGGAGCAGACCTCCTTACGGTTGTTCAGCCCTCTGGCATTAACAACAAATAGCTCCTATCCAGCAGAAAGCGTCCTCTTTAGCATCACCACACTCCAGCTACACTACGGTGGACTGGCGTGTCTTCAACCGGGCAAATAAGGAGCCATGCACTGGTGATCCCATTCCAAAGCTCCGGATGTGCCACCTAATATCAAGTCCTCAGCCAAACAAAAGCAGCAAGACAGCAAATGAACTGCAAAGCTGGGAAAGAGCCATCTCCGTATAGGAAGAAGTTGCTCCAGCAGGAACAGCTGAGGAGAGTTATTTTGCAGTCCTGCCTTTATTTTCTCACAGTGATCATATTTTAGCGTTATTCAAAAATGAAGTTTAAATGCCCTCTAATGGCCTCTATCTAGATCTGCAGAGGTAACACACTTCCTCAATGTGAACTGCAACTCGTCCGGGGCTGTGTTTTAGGTTATGAATCCAGATGAGATCTAGCTATGTTAATTTTGTATCTGTGTATTTGAAAATAAAAACGTGGTCATCTAGCTGTATAGCTTGTAATAGTGTCTCCCTGTTCTGGTCTCACACTAGTTTTACACTGGTGAAACTTCACTAACAGCAGTGGAGTTATACCTAGTTTACACTAGTGTAAACAAGACCAGAATCAGGATCAAACAGCTTGAAGATGCTTTGAATAAGAGAAAAGCAGGGAAAATAAAAGCGTTTAAAACTTCATAACATTTTGTCGCCCGTTTGCAGCCTTTCAATGTCTCTTAAATATTGTTAAATCTTTTGATTACATTGATTTCTATTTAAATTGGTGATTTGATTTGTGTGTATATGCCTGAGGTTGTGCCTCTGGGGAATGGGGGCATGGAGCTTATTTAAATTATACATTCATCTCGCTCTTTCTCATTATGTCAAGCTAGCATTAATGCACTTTACCACACCATTCTTCGTCTTCCCAAGAAATTATGGGCTGAATGCTCTGTCCTTAACTCAATACTTACTCAAACTACATCCCCACTAGCCCCCTGGATCTGGACCAATATTTTCCCACATTTTGGGCTGCAATTACATGAATGTCATCATCACCCTAATCCCTTTCCCCCCACACACATGAACACAGCACCAAAACAGAAGCCTGGAAATGCAGAAGCAACGGTCTGGATAACAGATGGTTCTTGTCTCTCCTGCCAGAGGTGAACCAGATGTGTGGTTTGCTGAGAAGTGCAATACTCCCTGAAGAACATGCATAATTGTAGTAAATTTCTTTGTTAACTGTTTGCGTATAGCACATTTCCAGTCATGGAGTAAACCTCTTTGGAATGATTTTGTCAAACCCTGTTATGTATATGTGAATGATAAGGACCTTTTTGTTCATTAAGATGACCTCTTTTGATGAAATATGTTGACAGTTTTACTCCCTGTCCCTGTCTATGGATACCTGGTGAAAAAAATCATGTCTTGCATTAAGTTATAGTTAATTCTCTTTAATACCTTTATGAAGTACTTATGAAATGTTACTCAAACTCATCTTTTACACTGTTTTAAAAAAATGCATGGGTCACAATTTTTTAAAGGAAACCTGCAAGTCTCATCTCAGCTGTAAATGGCTCAATACATTACTTTGCTATAATTTTTTTTCCTGCAAGATGCCATTTCACACTGATTGAGTAAGCAGGAAACAGCTCCATAGTAAATGAATACATGCAAATGAACCAGAAATATTTTTTTTCCATAAAACACAGTGTCAGCAACTCTTGCAATATAATTTGGAGGCTGGCAATATTTGGTATCATTAAGAAGGCCCCTGGCTCATTGTTTGCATGATCAGGTGAGAACCTCAAGTTCATTTTTTTATTATTATTTTTTAAAAGGAGAGTAAATTTCTTCATGATTGTGGGGGAAAAAGCTGGAATAGGTGACCCTTCATGCTCAAAGCCAAAAGGCAAATCAGAATCACTAATGTATTGTTTTTAAAAATCTCTATTTTTTGGAGCTAGTCTCAGGATGGGGTCTGGCCTATTATTTTTGAACAATTGGGGATGTTCCCAGAATTTGAGAAGTGGGAAGCCAAAACCAACCAACCAAACAAAAAAAACAAAACCAAACTTTAAGATAGCCTCCAAACCAAGCTAGCAGAATTCCAAGGTCTCTTTTTGTTTGGAACCGAGGCAGGATTTCTCCCTTTCCCTTAAGATGCCAGATCAAGAGAGGAGCCACTGAATCTGTTCATAGGCCCTTAGCTCAGCACCATCAAACTTTAAAAACAACTCTAAGAGGCCAGATTATCAACCAGGAACAACCACACTCCTTCCTCATTTGACTTCCTTTTGCTGTTTATATAAACCAACCCCAGGTGCAGCTCGGGTGCTCTTTATTGCACCTACCCCACCCACACTATCTTGGCTGTAAAGTCCAGACTGTTTCTTAAAGAGATAGTACACCCCACACAGATTGGCAGGCTATGGGCTCGCACTGAAATGCTCAGTACAGCTGAGTGTTTGCTGTCACATCTTTCAATACCTTGAACACATGAATAAATGGCCTTGACCCTGAGATTGCATTGAATTTGCTAACATTAGGGTGGTGATAGAACCCTATCTGTCTGCGACTGAAAGACACCCCAAGAATCACTACCTGAAGCTCCTAGTGGGGAAGGAAGGCAGGAGACTGTTCAACAGAGAACTTTTTCCTGAAGAACTGTTTCTGGTTAATACCCTCCTGTCTGTACTGTTCCGGGATTCATGATCCAAAGCCCCACCTACCTGTCCCTCTACTATTAGGCAAATAATGGAAATAATGAATGTTAAACTTCTCTGGTAACCACATCACATTCCCTCCTATCAAAAGTCAGCCATAGAAACTGTTTTGGGTGCACTCAGCAACTAGGCCTTGTTCCCCCAGTCGTTCACTGACCCATGTTCTCCTGCAGAACAGCTTCAGCTCTGCGGAACACCTATTGTCTCTGGATCCAACACAGATGCTCATATCTAGTACCACTGGGGAAAATCCTCTCAGGGAATTCCAGCCTCCGCCAGCACTTAGGTGACTTTTCACAAACGTAAGCACATTTCTAGTATAGGTGCTGTAGGGAACCGCCCTGGTTTTCCTTCGGTTATCTTCTCTTACCTCCAAATCATGAGGCTGCTTCTGTGATACCCAAGGAAGCTGCTTTTTCAGGGATGCTCTGAGGCATGACCATGACCAGTGTGTTCTGCTGGGCTCTGAAGCTCTGCCTGTTTTTCATTCTTTCTTTCTTTACTCTTCCCTTCATTTGATAACTGACTTGGATTTTCAGAGATCCCTTCTCTCTCCCTGCCAACGTGTAGCTCCTCTCCATGGACACTGCTCCTATTCAAGTTTCTGACCATTTTTTCTCGTTCCCGGATGGATCATCTCTGGTAAACATTGCTGGAACTCTTTGGTCTTATCTGTAGTACAAAAATTACCCATTGATGATAATGGGTGTTCAGCTCTGAATGGTCTGCTTGCCTACCTCTCTCTCTGTTTTACACTGCTGCCCATCACCCTAGAAACTGAGCACCTTCCATGTAATATCATTAGTGACAGTGAAGTCCTCAGTGGACTTTGCAGTTTCTGCACTTCTTTCTGAGATCAGAACTGTTGCTTTCTTGAGGGTGGGGTGGATTTTTCGCTTTGTTTGCAGTTTAAGGGTAGGCGTTTGGAGGAAGAGGAGGTGTCATTATTGTCATCTGTTCTCAGCAACAATGTGCAGCTAAAGCACTTGTAGACATGGCTTGTCCTTGTACACACGTGAAGCTAAACGGAGCCCAAGACTTTTTCCACTGCACCTGTCGCTGACACTCACTCTTGGCAACAGGTAATTGTTGGGGGGGGGGGGCAGAGATAGAAATTCCCAAGACAACTGCTCTTTGACCTTTGTCTCCAGCCGCTGCTCCGGGAAGCTTTAAACGTTTCTAGCCATTGTCACTCTAGGACAGCGCAGTCTCAGCATTGCTTTGGGAGTAGGAAACTTGAGGCTGAACACTGGGAAACATTCCCTGTGTGGGGACCTCACCCAACGCCACAGGCCATCAGGTGATGAGGTGTCTCCAGCCATTTAAAACTGGACTGGAGAAAACAATGGGGAATAGGCTGCAGGGAACCACCTTGCCCCGGTGGGGGGGAAACGGGGACTGGTTGGGACCTACTGGGCGTCTCCATCTCTAACCCCGCTGGTTGTATGAGATGCTGATGTGAGGGTCTCATTTAGAACAACCCCTTGGTCCCACTCCAAGTCCTGCCCACTCAGCGCTGCCATGTGAGCGTTTACACCAGAAAATAGTCGCATGTGTGTCGCTCCCTAGTGCTCTATAAAAACGATCTCAGTGGGGAGCAAGCGGGGGCTGGGGTTAAATAAGAGAGGGTTTCTATTCGGTTTCCAAGGGCTCCCTCTGCCTCCTCCTATTGCTTCAACCCCAGCTTGGCACACCCCACGCCTGCCCCGGGCTGGATGGTCCTTGGGGCCAGTGGGCAGCATGGAGCAGGCTGGGACCCATCCCACGCAAGCAGGGCAGCCGGGCGGCCGGACACTGGCCTGCGTGTCTCCAGGGCTTGCGGGTGTGGTGCCAGCCCCTGCCAGGCACGGAGCCGGTCTGGGCATAAGCGGATCAAGCAAATGCTTCAGGGCCCGGAGCAGCTCCAGGGCCGGGTTTGCTTTAGTGTGTGCCGGGGGGTGCGAGGGGAACAGGTGTCGGCTCCCAGCGACGGGGGTTCGCGCCTGCCCCCTCCGCCCCATACAGCCCCACCGCGGCCCCTCCCCGCCTCCCGGCTGCCTGCGCCTCTCCCCCCGCTCCGCCCGCCTTCCGCCGCCGGCACCCAGGGCCAGCCCCGCGGAGCGAGGCGGAGCCGGTCGGTGAGTCAGTGCGCCCCGGCTGGGCGGGTCAGCGCGGAGCCGGGGGGAGATCGGGAAGCGCCGCGCACAGCCCGCCGCGACCGGGAGCATCCCCCAGGGACCTCCAGCTTGTCCTGGGGGACTGGCGGGCCCCTGCCCGCCCCTTCGGGATCTGGGGAGGCCCCCTGCAGGTACCCCAGCAAACCCCTTCCCCATATGGTCCTGGGGAGCCCCCCTTTGGGAGCCGGTATCCCAGCTAACCCCTTCCCCCAAGGGTTCTTGGGTGCCCCCCTTTGGGAGCCGGGTACTCCCATTAACCCCTCCCCCCAGAGTTCTGGGATGCCCCCCTGCAGGAC
>ML685852.1:10979014-11008467 GCA_007922175.1 Pelusios castaneus | reverse complement strand
CCATTAACCCCTCCCCCCAGAGTTCTGGGATGCCCCCCTGCAGGACCCAGGTACCCCCCAGCTAACCCCTTCCCACTAGGGTTTTGGGGAGCCCCCTTTGGGACCCATTAATTCCAGCTAACACCTCCCCCTTAGGGTTCTGGGGAGCCTGCCTGCAGCCCCAATTGCAAGGGGATATTTTCCCTCACCTCTCCTGAGGAGTCAGAGATCCCCTTCTGCACCAACTTTCGGGTGAGGGAGAATCCACCATACACCATCTCCTCATGCACCTCCACTGACTCACTTGTTCCCCTCCTGCTACCTCCTCCCCCATCTGTTTCCTCCAGAATCCTCTGGATCAAGTGGCACCCATGAACGTGGAGGAAGTAGTCTCAGTTTCGGACACCACCAACTTCAACTTAACCACTGCCACCACATTTCCATGCGCAGTTAATCAGATTTTCAGTCACCGCTTCCTGTCGGTTGTGTACTTCATCGTGTTCCTGCTGGGGCTGCTGGGGAATGGGCTGGGCCTATGGAGCCTGTGTGCAGGGTCTCGGCGGAGCAGCTGGAGCGCCCTCAGAGTCCTAGTATGCAATCTAGGGGTGGCAGATCTGCTCTATGTGTTCACGTTGCCTTTCCTGATGACTTACTATCACCAAGGGAGGGTGTGGTCCTTCGGGAAAGAGAGCTGCAGGCTGATGCGGGCCCTCTTCCACATCAATCTCTATGCCAGCATTGGCTTCCTGACCTGCATCAGCATCCACCGCTACCTGGGCATCGTGCACCCATTGAAGATTCGGGGGAGGTGCCAGGCACTGGGCCCCAACCTCTTGCTCAGTGCCTTGGTATGGGGATGGGTCATCATCCAGGTCTCTCCGGATTTTAGCTTCAGCAAAATAAATAGCACAGGTACAAAGTGCCACGATACGACAGGAAATGAGAACCTGGATGCCTATCTGCCCTATGTCCTGGCAATAACCATGACTGGCTTTGTCATCCCCTTCCTTATCATTGTTGGGTGCTACGGCCACGTGGTGGTGGTCCTCGTGAGGAATGAAAATGTGAACCCAACCCTCAAGAGGAGGAGCATCAAACTCGTGGTGCTGGTGATGGTCCTGTTTTCCATCTGCTTCCTCCCGTATCATGTCTTCAGGAACCTCAACTTGCTGACCCGAAAATGGCAACTCCAGGGGGCCTGTACTCAGACTCTAAAAAATATCTATGTCTCCTACCAGGTGAGTCGGGGCCTGGCCAGCTTCAACAGTGCCCTGAACCCCCTGTTGTACCTAATGACAAGTGAGGACAGCATGTCATGGATAAGGACCATCAGTCAAAGGGCTGGCCAGTCTTTGGGGTCTCTCAGGCTGAGAGGAACCCAGAAAAGCATCACTCTCTGTGAAGAATTTAAAAAGGAATGTGATGATGACCTCTGAATTGATTGGTTAAGGAAAACCAAGAGCAAAATCTAGCTAGTTACATGGCAATTTATTTCTGTGGTATCCCGTTCCCTGCCTTTCCATCTGTCTGTTTTGTCTTTACATTTAGAGTGGAAGCACACTGGGACGGGCCTGAGCCTCCCTCTTCGTTTGTGCTGCACCTAGCCCAACATGGGGGCAGCGCTGTCCTGTGGGGGGACCGGGGCCCAGGGCCAACTGGCCTAGACAGCCCCCCCCCATGCTGGAGAGGAGTCGGGCCGCTCCACCCCCCCGGGAGCCGGCTCCGGCTCCAGCCCTGGAAAGGCTGGGAGCGGGACAGTGCAGGGCCCGCGGGGCCCGGGGCGATCACCCCGTTCGCCCCCCCCAGGGATGGCCTGCGTGGAGGTTCCCAAAAACTACTACTGATACAGTGGGTACCAACTTGACAGGGCCTGGTCCAATCTGCCATGCTCAGTTTTATACTATCTAGAATAACGTCTGTGAGTTTCTCTCCCAAACAAGGGGTAAAACATTGCTAAACTTCAACTTTTAGACTGGTTAGTCAAACTAACAGCTCCCCCGTGCATTTATGAATGCGGATACCTCCACCCCCCACCGGAGCAAGAGCGCAGCTCTACATCCCATCACTCTATCATCCTGTGAGCAAGCAGGGATTTGAAATATCGATCTCTCTCTTCACCCAGGACAGGGCAGATTACCTCACGCGGGTGTTGTGAGGACTGACTGTTGTTGTAAAGTGTTGAAAAGGTCTGTAGAAGCTCTAAGCAGTACGATTATATATCTTATTAAGATATATGACAGCTCCTGGGTTAGTTGATGATGGGATACGAATGGCAGCATGTCCCAGGCTCAGAGGCTATGTCTACACTTGTTCAAATAAGTCGACTTAGCACGTCTACACTGTAAATTTAGGTTGACTTAAAGTGGACGTTGCCAAATCAACTTAGAGCGTCTACACTGGACGCCAAAGTCGACTCAGGGCTAGGTGGACCTGGGAGTGGTCCATGGTGGCAGGGGGGGCACCCCTTCAAAAGTGCCAGGGGGCTCAGCATTTTCCCCATTGTACCAGGGTACATGGGGGCTGAGCAGGACAGGGACAGGGTGTAGAAGCGGGGTGGGCAGGGCTGTGTCCTGCCCTGTGGGTGGGCATGCCAGGCTCTGGCTGTGCCAGGCACCCTGGCAGAGAGGTCAGTGGGGGAGCCCTGGGGCCCTTTAAGTCGACTTAGGGCTACTCTGTGTCTACACTGGCTTAAGTTGACTTAACAAAGTCGACTTAACAGTAAGTCGACTTAAAACTAGGTTTTATTAAGTCAACTTAAAATTTCTTTAAGTAGACTTAAGCAGCAGCTTAAGTCGACTTAAGGAAACTGTAGTGTAGATGCAGAGTAAATTAAGTCGACTTAATTTACTAGTGTAGAAGCACCCAGAGTTACTGATGTACCTTAGTGGGCAGACATGCCTTAGGTCTTCTCACTCTCTCTTCCAAGACTCTGTAGTTGATGATAGAAAACTTGCCTTTAAAAATTCCAGGAAGCTTGTGCTCCATTAGGATAATGGCTGCGGAATTCTGAAAGATGACTGGATTGATGCAGAAGCTGATTATGGTGGGAAATCCTAAGGAAAAATTTTCAAAATCTGTAGATGTGTAATTGCATTTTACAGTTACTCTAATGCACCTAGACCTAATTTTTCAAAAAAGTAGGAATGCAATTTCATGTGGTGTGAGTGCATTCATCACAACAATACTTACATGTGAAAATGGTCAATTAAATGCACAGATGGTGATTTATGATAGCAATTGCCACAGTGGCATGTGCAACCACAGTAACTGCTCACAGAAATTATGACACCCATATGAGCAAGAATTTTTGTGGAAATTTTGGCCCCAAAATATTTGAAAATGTGTTAGAGATTTTTTAAAAAATAGAGATACAAATACGCATGCAAAATAAGCACAGAGTTATACGTCCAATCTGGGTGCACAGTCTTAATAACGGTGTATTTGCAAATTAGTCACATGTTGTGGGTACTGTCACATGCCTAACCTCGATGAAAAGTTCCAAAGGGGGAGCTGAGTCTAGTTCAGCAGAACGAACAAGGAGATCTGTGGCACTTTAAAGACTAACAAATGTATTTATCGCATGAGCTTTCGTGGGAGAAAATCCCACTTCGTCAGATACTTTGAAGTCGCTTCAAAGTGTCTGTCGAAGTGGGATTTTCTCCCCTGAAAGCTCATGCATTAAATAAATTTGTCAGTCTTTAAAAGTGCCACAGGTCTCCTTGTTTGTTCTGCTGATGTTTCGGAAGAGAAGACATAAGCCCACTGCAGGAAAAGACCAAGGAGCTGACGGCGAAGTTCGTATTTTCATTGTCTCCAGCAGAGATAGATTGTTACTGCTGGAAGCAGGTATCGTCTGCATAGTGCAGAAAATGTAGTTGCTAAATGGTTTTTTACCTTCTCTCTGTCTTTTCCAGCTCAGACAGCTTGACTATTTCAGCCACCGTTGTAACAGCAACATGGCGTTCAGCAGTAGGTTTTGCAATTCTGAACTGCGTTTTAAACAATAAGAGTAATCTAGTCTTGTGCAGCCGCTGACCTGTGAGGAACTTTGCTATTTGGGAAAATGCCTGATCCTTATCCCATTCAGCTGCTGCAATGGCCAGATCCTCTTTGATACACACAAATACATCACGTTATAGAGCTAATAAATACTTCGTGCTTCCAGTGATGAGCTGTTTGGTTTCTTTAAAACTTACAAGAACATAAGCCAGATGGCCTGAGGGTTAGAGCTGGAGGGCTGCCTGCCATGACACAGGAGAAGTGACAGGTTTCACCTGTGGGAGTGACAGTGAATGCAGAAGTTGCTGCTTTCCCGGCTATGTGGTGGCCAGACTCCAACCAGGGAGACGGGGAGCTCTGCTGCTCTTGCTGGTGGATGGACTAGAGCATGATCCTGCAAGGTGCTTAGCACTCTGACCTTTATCCAGCAAAGCATTTAAACAGGTGCTAAATGTTAAGATTATAAATAGTCCCACTGAAGTAAAAAGTCATGCAGATTTGTGAGCCTCAGGTGGTCTAATGTCTTTCCCACCTCTAGCATGAGTGAAGTAGGAAGGCCTGCCCTAGGGGATCTTAGGGGCTGCCCTGGACTGGCCTTTTGCCAACTGCAGAGTCCAGAGGTGCCATCTTCATGGCTCTTCAGTTTCCCTCTCATGCTGATCTGACTGGATCAGAAATAAGTGCCCAAGGATGCCCCAACCGGTGAGAGCTCTCACTTGGCAGAACTCCAGCAGTTTCGGATCCTAGATTTAAAGGCAACCCAGCTGGAATTCAGCCTCTTTGTCAACGTGTGCAACTGATTGTATCAGCCACGGAGGCCCCAGTGCAGTCCTCTCTGCACGCATATCTCATCTCAGCTGGCAGATGCACTTCAGAATAATGCTTGGGTTTTGTGCAGCTCCGTCACCATCCCATCCACACGCTTGTTTCATTTTTTTGGTCATCCCCCCACATCCTGGCTATCTTCCTGCTTGCAGTTCTGCTTGCTACTGGGTCCAGTGCTGCTTTGGAGCTGCTTGGCAAATGAATCGTGTTCTTCTGAGAAAGGGAGAGAGGTGTAGGAGGCCACGGCGAGACTCTGCCTCCATCCCTTTTGAAAGCTTCCACAGAAGCCAGTGCAGCCTGTTTCCAGCGAAGTGCGGTGAGAACGCCTCAGTCATTGTTAATGAATGATTAACTGATCTGAGTCCAGAAACTCATCTCCCTAGCTCTCTATCCCCATGGCTTGTCATTGGGCAACTGGAAAAACTGGGAGTGGTATTTACATATTTATGGTGCATGGAGGTTAGTTTGGATTAGTTTCCTTGTGTCTGTTATTGCTGCTGTACCACTGGTGGGAGGGGAGGCAAGGGGTGGAGTGGGGTGAAATAGACTAAAGGTTGTGGCCACGCCATGCTGCTGGCTGCTGTTTTGAGCTGGTGAACAGGATTGCTGGGGAGGCAGATATTTAATCAGCAGGCTGGACAGATGCAGCAAGGTGAAAGGAATACAGGTAGCTGAGAATGTGTCCTCCATGGCCTGGGGTTGTAAACCGACAACAGGAGACAGAAGCCAGTTGCCTAGTCAGAAAAAACACCATTTTAAAAACCTGTTTGGGGGCCGAACAGACACTGTGGGCCAAGGGATGGAGGAGGGAGCCAAGGCTGGAGACTTGGAAAAGCTAAGAGGTCACATCCACCAAAAAGAGATGTGGCTCTGAGGCCCCCAGATCCAAAGCTAAATTGTAAAAAGAGGTGCTTTCATGTATAGCTAGGATTTGCCTCCTCCATCTGGGCCTGCATTTCTGGCTGGGAATCAGACTCACTTCCTACCTGCCGGAGTTGGGGTCCTGAGTCCTAAAGAGATGCTGGCTTTCTGGGGAAAACACTTCACTGCCCTCGTTGTGTTCCTCCACCGATAACTCTTGCTGCTCAGCCTCATGTGGGAGGGTCAGGTGTCGGTAACAGTGTTGTTAGTCAAAATCCTAGCCTCAAAAACCAGACAGAGTGTATGCATGACGGGACTGTTTCCCAACATCCCTGGTTTTAACAGAAGTCCTTCTGAGCTGTTTGTTCTTTATCTGGCACGAGTCGGCATTCACAGACAACTGCTCATCAATGTCCACAAAAAGATCTTTATTGTGGTGGGTGGCCCCAAGAGCTGGCTGCACTGATGTTTCTCTCAAGATGGTGAAGAGATCTGGGGTCTTTGGTGGCTTCAGGCGCTGCTCACAATGTGTTGTAAGGCTTCTGGAGTTAACATCACAGCATGTTGATATCGTCTAAACCAAGAGCAAATGGGCAAATTCTGACTCCACACCAGTTTTTAAAGGGACACATGGTCAACTTGATGGTTGGGCAGTGGAGGGCACACAGGTCAGTAATGGACACCTGCAAAGCAGCGTGGGACAGCAGTTGGAGGACTGCCAAAGTAATGCACAGCAGCATTGCATGCACACAAACAATACGTTACACTAACTCAATTTGCAGCAAACCGTACACTTTGAAAGTGGACCCTAGAGTATGCAGTAAATGCGGAGTTACTATTATGTAATGAATTGTGCCACGTGTACACAGGCATTTGCATATCAGACTAACTGAAATTAATGTGGATTAACCGCCTGCCCAGTACAGATGAGCTCTAAATTAGGGAGAAGGGACCAAGCCATCTTCTAGTGAAGTTAATGAGAGTTTTATTGGAAGCAAGAGCAGACCTGGAATTTTGTGGCCTTACTTTCCTGGCTCATTAAATAAACATCTCTCAATCTATGATTTGTTGCAAGTGTGATTAACACGTATTGCATCTGATCAGAAACTCTGAACTGACAGACTAACAAAGCCAGACAGGCAAAATTGATGTGGGTGCATACATATGCATGCAGGATTTGTTCTTCTTAAAATGAAAACAGTCTATAAAAATAACAGACACCTCCACCAAACCTCCAATGTTTTGGTTGGCATGCAAAACATTTTACAAGACTCAATCTTCATTAATTCCAGAATATTAGCAACAGATTAAATGTACATCACTCAAACAAATGTGGGAGGCACAGGCTTGGGGGGGGAGGAAGGTTGCATAAAACCGCACAAATGTATAAATAAATAAATGGAAACAAATAGATAAATAAACAATAATAAATATTAAACGCATACTAGAAATAATAATAAATATATCAATAAAGATAAATAAATAATGATAAATCATAATAAACAAGCAAGCAAGCAAACAATACAAATAAGCAAATAAATGGATGCAAATTGGACATCAGAAATGGCAACATCCATAAACCAGTAGGGGAACACTTCAATCTCCCTGGGCACTCAGTAGCAGGCTTGAAAGTTGCCGTACATCAACAAACCCCTCCAAAAACAGACTGCAGCATGAAACTGCAGAGCTGGAACTCCTTGCAAACTTGACCCAATCAGACTGGGTCTGAACAGGGACCTGGAATAGTTAACACATTACAAAAAGTGACTGTTCCTGTTCATACATTCTCACCTTCTAATCAGCTGTTGTGAATGGGCCTCATCTACCCTAACTGAATTGACATCATTAGCACTTGCCCTCCCCATTCTAATATTTCTCACCCATCCTGGGATATGTATATATACCTCCTAACTGTAATTTCTACTTCATGCACCTGACGAAGTGGGTTGGAGCCCACGAAAGCTTATTCCCAAAGAAATGTGTTAGTCTTTAAGGTGCCACTGAACTCTCGTTTTTGCTGTACACAGACTAACACAGCTCCACCTCTGGGAATTGTCACAAATTTATCAAAACAGACAGCAGGGGAGCTGTGGAAACACAAAGGCCTTTAAAGCATGACATGTTTAGACATCAAAGCAAAGAGCTGTGATTACCATAGAGGGTCAAAAATGCAAATCCTGAATGAAAGGGTGGACCAGCAAATGCTGCATGAATCCTCGACTTTCAACTTAACTATCGCCAAAGTGCATTTAAGCGTTGCTGGCTACATAGGTGTAAGTCTATTGAAAAGTGTCAAATTTGACAGATGTGGCCTGGTGGGAACACATGACCTCCAAGTGAAATCTAAATCTGACAAAATTCCCCACCCCACTTCAGAGAGTTTGGCTACAAAATATGTCCAATAAATCCTCATTCTTTAAACAAAAGCGGGTTGGCTGCCCTGCACTGTAAATTAATAACTGGGCTTATAAATGTCTCTATGTCAGAGACCTCCAGTGCTTTGGGAGGGAGTTGGATGTGGTGTTTAAACAAATGCATGTGTTGATGGAGACATTTCTGCAGGACTTAAATGGTGCTAAGGGGCAAAATACCCCAGCTGGCTGAAGTTCGAGTGTGATGGCGGGACTCCCTTACATGGTAATGTAGTGTCTTCCATTTCAATCAGTCACCCACTGTAGAAAGATAAGCAGGAGGCCCAAATTCTGACTACGACAGAACACACCGTCGAAGGACGATCCATATGGTAAGGGAAGATGATGACAATTAGAAAATTTCATTAGTCGCCTGTTGTTGCTGAATATTCAGGTTCAACATGTGACACGAGAGCTGTGGTCCATACTGGGATGCCAACAAGGGATGAGAAATCACCCAAATATTCTGAGCTAACAGCAGGAGAGATGAAGACAAGGTGAGGATGGTGCCAGGCAGATACAGTCTGAGCAGGGAAGTGATGTTGGAGATATGAAACGAGACTGTTCTGCAGGGCAGGAATTACTCGGGAATTCAGAGGGCGTGAGTACAGGAGCACAAGCCAGAAAGGGAAGCGTCTAGCTTATTATCAGGCAACGATTCTGAGCAAGGAGGTCAGTGTGACGCCTGCAGAACATCCCTATGAAATGGGAAGTCATGGAACCTCCATCACTAAAGGTCTCGGGAGAGATCTGGATGTGACTGTAGAGCAGATATCTGAGAGTCCTCTGCTTTTGGCCCAATCCTAGGATGTTTTTATATGAGGTGTAAGGGCCAAAAACAGCTTAAGCACTTCACCCTGGGATGAGAGCAGAGGAGATGCCGTGCAGAGGGCGTGCACTCCACCTGCACCTTGGAGAGGTCTCAGCTGTGTCTTCTCTGCTCTCCATGTTCATGCCAGTGGTTCCACGTGGCCACAACCACGTAAAGGGCAGTGTGCCATGCCCATTATTCCCTCCTACACCTCGCTAGCTGGTCTCCATCCTTCTGACTAATGCTTGCGACTTGGCTCTCAATTTGGGGGTTGAGGAGTCTTGTTCTGTTAAGTCCCTCTAATTTAGTGCAAGCAAAACCTTTGTCCTCAGGCTTTGTCTGTGGATTACTGTAGGGTCCCACATACAAGCAGAGGCATTACATGACCCAGGAGCAGCCCTCTGTCCCCCCCCCAAAAGGCCTAATTTTGAAAGGAGCAGATGAATCTGCAAAAACTCCTGCATATCCATGGTGCCCACAAAGACACAACCCTATATGTGCAGTTTTGCATGTCTCTGTTGCAGCCACTGTTCTGGGAATCCCGGAGAGCAGACTCTTGATGGTGTAAAGGTGCAGAGAGTTTTTACCTATAGAGCAAGCCAATACCTCCTAGAATAAAAATGAAGTCTATTGAGTGTGCTGTTAAAATTACAGGCAGCTAACCCTTCATATGATGTTGTCTCCTTCTTTGCACAGATGCAGTTACCCACTTCTCAGATTCTGGGAAAGGAGAGAAAGAGTTGAGCAATATCCTTTCTTTCGAACGTTGCATACTGCTCCGACATTCTAAAGCTCAGTGTCATTGACATACACATACCAGTGATTTTATCACAGTGGCATCAGATCCTGGTGGGGAGAAAATGGGGCCGAAATGCTGAGGTTCCTGCACGTCAGCTCACAGCTAAACAAACCAGTGGGTTTATGTTGTATCTTTCACCTGTGGCATTTGAAAGATCGCATTAAAAATATGACCCACTTAAAGATCCCAACATCCTGTCATTTAAAACAGATAGGCATTTCTTTTTTTCCATCGGTGTTATTTCATCATTCAAAGTAACTCTGACATACGTATGTGGCAGGATAGAGCCAATAGGTTGTTACCTTATTTATAAAAATTTAGGTCAGTTTGTTAAAAATATTTGGTGCCTAAGCAATTACAGAGATTTGCATGGGTAAATGAAGTAAATGTACTTGGAGACTGGGCAGCATGGGTGAACATTTGAGGTCTGAAGTTTCTGAAAATCAGTCTCATCTTTGGTTATATGATACCAAATGCCGTGGCATCTGGGAACCCAATGGTTTGTTAAAAACAACCACAAATTATTAAGTCAAATCTCAATTAACTCCTGTCCAGGACATGCCCACTCCACCCAGTGTCTTTTTATTATTCACGTCTGTGAGCCATAGAGATGTAAATAGGTGACAGCATATAATCTAGTGTGTAGGAGTCAGTGATGTGGCTCTTAGCTGAACTCGTGGAGATAATATAAACAGGAAGGCAGCTCTACCTTTAGCTCAGAAGGAGGAGAAAGCTCTGTGTTGTGTAGACAGAAGGAATCAGGTTGTAATGTGTGTGATTTACACTGTAATTGTGGCTCTTGTTTGCATACGTGGATTCATTATAGCTGGGCCCTACTCCCAAGAGTACAACCTTTATATTATAATACAGCACCAAGGAAGAATGAGGCATAACCCACAGAGCCAGGATGCTCCCTGGAATAGATGGGGCAGGGCTTGAAGAGTTTGTGGAAGGTGGCTCCCAGGACAGATGCAACCAATAGCTGAAAATGAAATGTGCTCTTTGAAGACCTCTTAAGAACAAAACCACTTCACGGTGTCTCCCGAAGGGCTGCTGGGCTCCCATTCTGGTGGATCTTCAAAGGGACCAATGTTGCACAGAGAGGGGCCTACAATGAGAAAGTCCTGCCCCGGCCCAAAAGGGCAGCTATGGGGAGCTGGCACCAAGAGACACCAAGAAATCTGATTGGTTGCAGTGGGCATATTATTTATGACGTGGGGAAGTGAAATACCAAGGGTCAGATTTTCCAAGGTGGTTGCAAAGAAGGGCATGCTCCCTACCTTCTGCAAGAAAATTGCATTTGCATGCCTGCAGAGGGTAAATGCACACTCAGGCATAAAGGGGTCTACGGGTGCAATGTCTCTGCCTGATATCAGGCTTTCCTTCTGTGTATGATGTTTCGGCCTGTTCGATAAATGTCTTGATTCATGCCTTTAAATACAGATGCCAGGGTGGAAATTACAGGAATGAAAACCAATTCCTGATCTTCTCTTGCAGGTTTCCATGCAAAGTTCTTTACTGGCTCTTCCAAAGTCAGTGAGGAAACGTGCATTGTGCCCCTACCCAGGAACCAGCAGGGTCATTCCCAGCACGGTGAAATGGCCCAGACCAGAGATCACCTTATTGTGCATTGTCTGCTCTTGATACAAGATGGGGATCTGTGGGCAGTTTGGAATTATCGGGGGAGCTCCACCCCTTACTAATGGGAAGGGCTGGGCAGAAGATTGCAGGTGATGCCAGGGGACATTACTGAAAAGCTGCAGCAGCTGAGGCACAGTTTCCTCTTACTACAAGGAGGGTCGGGGGATGGATTCAAATTAACCCTGCCACTGCTGGCCTTCCTATGTACCTGCTGTGCCACTGTGCATGCTGAGTGGAGTGTTGCGCAGGCCTGGTCAATCCAGCCACATGGCAGGACAGGCCCAGAGCAGCCAGCAGCAGCTCCATTGGACCTAGCTAGACCTGCACCTTCAGCAGATGGCATTTGCATGGGATGTACATGGAATGATGAGCAGCACAGTACATATGTTCAGCCCGGCCATACTGATAGCTGTTTCTTCTCTGCTCCTGCACTGCTGATGTCAGGAGGGCCCAGATCCTCAAAGATATCTAGGGGCCTCTCTGCCACTGATTTCAAATACCTCAACGCCTTTAAGGATCTGGGTCAAGGAGCTTTGCCACTGATTTCCATGAGCACAGATTGGGTGCCTCTCACAGATTTGGTGGTGGTGCCGAAAAGAATCAGGGAAACTCACTTTAATAAAAAACGGATGAGCGTGATTAACAGACTCAACTGGGCAATCTATCTCTACCGGTGTAATGTGATATTGCACCATGGTAAATCTGTGTGTAAATGCAATGCATCTGAAACAGACTAGATAAGAAAAGGGCACAGACCCACTACAAATTAGTGCAATAGGTGCATCCTACTGGGATGTTCTGCTTAGCTGGTGCCTTCGCCTTTTTGTATAGCAGGGCATTCATAAACACAGCAGCATGCGTCACCTGGATACACCTGGAGGATAGCAAATACTTATTCATCTTTTGGAAATTTCTGGGTTAATGCATCATTCCCCACACAGATGAGGACTGTCTGTTACGTCACTACAGATTATTATAATAACGCTATGCCGTAGGAGTAAAAAAAATGTAGGGCGGATTCTAGTCGGCATGAGGGTTTTGAATGTCTCACTGGGATCCAGGGCATCAGGTGTAAAAGAAAATGGTTTAGTGGGAAAACACAATTCTTCTGGGCAAAACCTATGTTTAAATCTGCTAGACTCGTTAGTAGGAAAGCTCAAACTCCATTGTCCTTGCATTCGTTGTAAGAATCAAGTATCATGGTATGTGGATATTTCAGCTGCACCGTATTACCGTGGATGTGTCTTGATTTAATGATTAGTAATCATTCAAGGATCATCATCACCTTTTACCTCTGCACAGAGTCTTTCATCCTGAAGAATCCAGATTAACTTTAGAGTGTACACAACCCAAAATTCAGCCAACTCAGGAGAGGAGTGTGAAATCAGGAGATTTTCTTGTTCGGTCCCTGTCATACAACATAGGTTAGGACTACAGAAGTTGAATACTCTAGTCATGTGGCAGGGGTCAGCCCCCACTGACTCCAGCAGCAAGTCTAATGGAGGATGAAATTAATGGGCACAAAGCAAACCACAGCAACAGGGAAAGGGGAACTTTGGCCAGAGACCCCAAACCAAAAGGTTTAATAAATGTGCCCCGTGGAATAATGAATGCATCCATCCAGATGTTCACACGGAGTAACCTGCACAGCACTTCCTTTACTTAGAGAGAAACGTAAAATGGTTTTAATACCTTCCCTACCCCACACTGAAACAAAACCTTTTTCACAGGTGCCTGAGCAGGTTACAAACGGTCTGAGCACTCCCCTGGAGTACAGAAATGGCTTCCTGATGGGTGCATCTAATTCCAATACAGTAAATTTGCCTACTTCCTGGCAGCACTGCCAAATGGGTTGAATCACTGACAACACAAACACCAAGGGTGAATTCCTGGCAAGACAATCCTCACCAGGCCATGGTCAGGCCAGTATACGGAGATCGCAGACTTGAAGAACTTTAACAGTGAACAGTATGGTTCTTAACTAAGGAGCATAATTAATAGATTCAACTGGGCATTATGGGAAATGTCCCCCTACTGGTGATTACATTAAGCAAAGTTTGAGCACATATTCTTGCCACTGCCCATTTACAAGCTATAAAAAGGGATGGCACCAAAGAGAAATAGCATGGACACATTGCAAAGTGAAAGCTGGCGTTCCACTGAAGCATTACAATCTTTTAACACATGCCCTTTAGAATAGGAGTGAAGGTCAAGAAGATTCAGTCTCTCTGTGCTGGGCTGGACAAAAGGTAAGCAGCTATTGGCCTGGCACTCCCTGTTTTTCTGGCTCACACGTCTGAGACACTATCTCATATCATAGCCCAGGGGCCTCTGGCTGGTAAGTGAACTTGGACTGATGTCCCTAGGCGTGACAGTTATCCCATGTGGGTTCATTCTTGGTGCCCAGATTTGTGTGGGGACAGAGCAGGCAAACACAGTGATGTGTCCTAGCCAAAGGCAGTTTCCCTGAACACTGTGTGTGGATTTCCCTGGAACACCATGCTGCATTTTTATAACGTTAAGCACCGTAGCTTCCTGTCCAGATGTAATCGGGGTCTAACGGATTCTCAGAGCTCCTCCAGCAAACCCTCCCTGTGACTGTGAAACAGCCAAACGAAGACTATTAGGGTGGGATGAGCTGTTAGAAGACAGAGGTGCCGAGAGGCCACTGGGAGGTTCATGGATTGAAAAAGGAGAGGTTCGAATTCTGGTCTGTGTTTGTTGGTGACAATATGCAGTAACTGCACCAAAGACAGCGCAGTTCTTCCGGATTCGACCTAGTGGAAGTAAGACTGGAATCTGGCCCAAAGTGTTTGCAGGACATAGACCCCCAGCAACTCAAATGGATGGTGGGAGGTGATAAAAGGAGGTGGTGTTGCTTAGTGGATAAGGTGTTAGCCTGGGACTCAGGAGATGGGGGCTTTACCATGAGAATGAGTGACGTGGGCAACTCACTTCACCTCCTTGTGCCTGCCTTTATTTCCCTTCCGTTAATTCTTTGTAAAGTGCTTTGAGATCTATGAATGAAAAGGCTATTTTCTGTGTTGCTGTAACCGTGGTGGTCCCAGGATATTAGAGCACCAAGGCAGCTGAGGAAATGCCTTTATTGGACCAACTTCTGCTGGGCAAACAGACAAGCATTGGAGCCTGAAAAGAGTTCTGTGTCGCTCAAAAGCTTGTCTCTTTCCCCAACAGAAGCTGGCCCAATAAAAGTTATTACCTCACCTCCCTTGTGTCTGTAATATGGGACAAGATGCTGTAATTATTTTTATACTCATTATAATTTTGAAAGGGGCCATAGAGCTAGAAATTGGCAGGAGTGTTTTAAAAAAATTTAGTTCTTAACTGTATTTTTTATTAATTAAGGTCTCAAACTATTGTCAGTCACCTAATGATAGCTGAGAATTATGTTGAAGAGCCTTGTATATCCTGCCCTTGGAGGACTCTAGAGTGTTTTGGGTCAGGCCATGTGGGTGGACGCTGGATCTGCATATGTCTAACAGGTCTCTTGTTTAGCTCAGGGAGTGGTGATGCCCCTTTCGGCCAAGTGTTTCTGAAGCCAAAGGAATCAGGTTGGCAGAATGATGCCGTAGTGATTATTAGAATGGGCCAACCTCCAAAGAATAAGAGATGGCTTGGGGGAAGCTCGTACTTCCTCTGTGTTCTCTTTCCATTAGACTTCTGTCTCTCCAAAACTGTTCAATTCTTAGCCACTGCTGCTGCCAACAAGAGAGCAAATTATTGCCCAGACTAATTAGTATGCTCTGCACAGGCTGGTGGGTTTAGAAAACTTAAAACCCTAAAATTAATTGCATTTCCCCAACATATGCTTTGAATTGTGGCTGTATTTATTGCTGATGCTGAGCACTCGAAAATCCAGTCTATAAAAGGCAGAGCTAAATAAACACATTAGTACAGCCCTCCTGTCATATGTCATTGGATAAAATAATTTATTTTAGTTCAGCAGGTTATTTAAAAGGGAAAAAACCCTTTATTCTGGGTTCCTGTTTTTGTTTCATTAGTACCATGTCTGTACCATGTCATGTGTTTATCTTTTTGTTTTAGGTTTGTACAGCACCTAGCACAGTGGTGGTCTGTAACTGATGCTCCTAGGTACTATCACAATACAAAATAGAACAATTATTAATATTATTATCAAGACTCCTACCAAAGGGGAAACAGCCAAACGTTCACAGAGGCTGGTTCTGAGAGGCATCAAAAGGTTTCAAAACTTATCAGAATCTTCTCAGAACCACTTGGGTCTGCAGAATCAGCTTGGTAATCTCACAAAAGTAGGTTCTGTCACGAGGTTCCCTGCGTTATTCCTGCCAGAGATGCTCCAAAGAGCATCCTCTCTCACTTCTCGTCATTCACTTCTTACTCCAAAAGGGACCGAACTTTGTAGAAATGAAAAATCACGTAACTAAGTGTTCCTGAAACTCAAATGCGGGTCAGGCTCCAGTTCCAGCTGAACTGCTCTGTTTGTCCCTAATTAAGCCTCAACTTGTTTTGAACCCCTATGATTGATTCACAGATTTTGTGATTCTTGCTGCGGGAACAGCTATTGAACTCAGGAGCTGCAGCCTGGGCTGCCATGCTCTGCCAGAAAGACTCTGCGGAAAAGAAAAGGCCAGGCCTGGAATGTGGTACAGTCACACCTGCACTACACCACAAAGGATCGAGCCTAGGAAAAGAGGATCACTCCTTTAATTTACGATGCAGAGAGGATGTGTCTGAGCAGAGAGGCTATTCAGTCTGGGCTTCATAGCATTAATAATGAAAGACAACAGAGTCCTGTGGCACAAGAAAAACAGGTGTCATCAAAGGGTAGTGGTCCATGTCTAGGGCTCCTTGATGATACAGTAATAAAATAGTAATAACAACAGACAGTCAACACTGAAAGAAGATACAACTGAAGAGACTCCATAATTGATCTGCCCAAGAAAAAGCAGTTACCTCCTTAATACGACAATATTTCTGTGCCCTAGCCTGTGGCTTCAGTGGCAGAGAGCAGAAGAGTAACAATGCCCTGTTGATATTAGCTCAAAAACCCCATTAGAGGTTCTTGACATCACTTCTTTTGTACCAAGCTATTTTCAGAATCATTGTATCAGTCACTGAAAAGTGTTAACTTTAGAAATCAAAGTTATGCACACAAGAATGGCCGGACCGTCATCCTCTTGGACGCCCATTAAATCACCACCAGCATACAGAACTATATGCAAAACTCAGCCTCAATCCAGAAACGATGACTGAGTTTTTACACACCTTGTACACTGCCAACTTATAAGGTGGGAAGGTGCAGCTGCTGTTGACTCAAGACGGGAACATTATTCCCCTGGTGACTCCACTTCCAAGACGTTGTAATGGCAGAAATCCACTCTTCTTTGCCTCCCAAGTTGCTAACAGGCTATTCTGATAAAGGCAGTGGTAATGGAAGGTTACAAGAGGGAAGAGAGACCAGACCCCCTTTTCAGTAATGAGGAGAGCAGCATTTAAAATAACACCAGCATCTCTCTGCTAAAGAAACCTGCCCTCTCCACATCACTGTAAAAAGAAAGAAGCCGTTTGCAGAATGTTTGTGCCATGTGCTGTTCTAATGCAGGTAGAAGGGGAAGAAAAATGTGACCAGATTCTTTGCTGGTATAAAGCATGACTAGAAACTGTGCTTTAAAGTTGCAGTGAGAAGGGAAGATTAACAAAACAGCTTGTACCTGAAGGCATACTGTAATGAGCAGAAGGCTGTGATGACTTTCACTGGCCCTGTGGCTCTGAGGAATTGGATATGGCTTGATGTACATCGGTTCTCCTTGTTTGAAGAAAGTTACTTTGTAATTTGCATCCAAAATGTAAAAAAAAAAGTTGTTTTTCATTTGCATGAATAGATTGTTTCTTTCCCTAATTTGATTCATTATTCTGGAGTAATGTGTTACTATGGGAGAGATATAAATGAAGATGTCAGCTGTAAAATGTACATGTCAACATTTCATACCTGTATGCTGCAGGATGACACTATACAGTAATTGTTAAAGACCATATTTTCAAAATATTCAGATGCCCAATTGCTTATGCAAAATGCACATGCAACTGCACATCTATTTTGTACACGCAATCACCATGAATACACATTCAAGTCAGATAACTGTGTAGTCTAACAGGCTTAACTAGACAACAGAGTCCTGTGGCACTTTTAAAGACTAACAGATTTATTTATCGCATGAGCTTTCGTGGGAGAAAATCCCACTTCGTCAGACGCTTTGAAGATAGGAAAGTTACAGAGTGGGAGGAAATTAAATGCAGGGGAGTGTATGACATAGGATCAGGTCAGGCTGTAACAGCAAATCAAAATAGGTGTTAGGACTCAAAACACTGGGGAACAGCACATAGAGGAGGGTGAGGTCAAATCACTTGTTGTAATGCGAGAAAAATCCATAGTCCCTGTTTAACCCCAAGACAACTGAGTCAAATTTGCATATTGTTTTGAGTCCTAACATCTATTTTGATTTGCTGTTACAGCCTGACCTGATGCTATGTCATACACTCCCCTGCATTTAATTTCCTCCCACTCTGTAACTTTCCTATCTTCAAAGCATCTGACGAAGTGGGATTTTCTCCCACGAAAGCTCATGCGATAAATAAATCTGTTAGTCTTTAAAAGTGCCACAGGACTCTGTTGTCTTTCTACAATAGACTAACACAGCTACCCCTTTGGAATTGGGCTTAATTAATTAATCATGCATGCATCAGAGGCACAAACTAAGCATTCAGCTGTATGCCCAAATTTTTGAAAGCAACCTGGCTTTACTATAAAGGCTCCAAATAAGGAGTGGGAACATATTAGGAATGTAAGGAGATGAGTCTACTTAGAATATGATAAACTTTCCCCCCATTCCATGGTTTGCTTATTCTTTACTACAGCGAAAGTTAAGGAAAGCAGCTGCAATCTAAACAGCAGAAAAGCTCCCCAGGCATAAGCCCATATTTATATTGTATGAAATGATCTTTGTTCTAAACAAAACAAAAATTAATCAAAGTGAAATCAGAAAAACTTGAATCCCATCTCCAGCCTTTTAACGTCTTATAACCCCACAAGGAGAATGTCAGCAAGTGGCCTTGAGCCTGGCTCAGGAATGTACGTTGCTTACATATGCTAATAATATTAGTCTAAAAATGTTTTCAGAGCAGGATGCGGTATGCACAGGAAGCCTGGGAACCACAGAACACTGGGCAGTGAGTGAAATCAATAACTATCCAGGATGCAATATGATCATGACTACATTTTCTGGTTACTTTGTGGGTGCAATTGATCAGATGCTGATCAGGCTGTGGAGGCAGGACAATCAGAATCCTGAGGGCATACATCGCACTATAGCTGATTTCTGCTTGAATTGTAGCCAGTGCCATACCTTGTGCTTTGAACACTTGTCCCTCCTGGCTGGAGGAAAGCTAGTTCTGACCTGGGCCTTTGCTGGGAAAGACACTCAACATCTCCCTTGAGGAGTAAGCAGAAAGCTGATTGCTTTAAAGGAACTCTGGGTTTTGCTTCTGCTCAGAAAATCATCTCTTCATGCTGACATTGTTTCCAGCATCTAACTGCAAGACAACTCTCTGAGCAGCTAGAAACCTTTATCTGGACACTGAACCATCAGGACTTGGTATGGCCCAGAGCCTGCACCTGTTGCATTAGTTGATGGTCTTCTCCTGGCAATGGAATCTATTCCGAAGTTGAATCTAGTGAAGAAGGTGATGGCTTGTTTGTTGCATGAGATAAACTGCTGGGAGCTCATGCTGTGGGATCTGCCTGGTGGCTTCCAGGTGGAGCTTAAAGTGTCACTTCTGACTTCTAAAGCTCTAATGCTATGTCTACACTTGCAAGTTAGTTCGAATTAAGGAAGCTTAATTCGAACTAACTCAAGCCTTGGCCACACTAGGCTTTCATTAGTTCGAATTAAGGACTTCCTTAATTCGAACTGATAAATTCGATTGCTTAGTTCGAACTAACCCTTAATTTGAAATAGTTAGTTCGAATTAAGTCAATGTGGCCATATTAGTTCATACTAACTGCTTAGTTCGAACTGATCGGCCGATTGACCTTCCTGCAACTGACTAATTCGAACTAAGCAAGTGCCCTGCATGGCCATGGCTAGTTCGAACTAGCATTCTAGTGGGGCCATGCTAGTTAATTCGAACGAACTAAAATTAGTTTGAATTAGTTAGTTTGAATTAACTAATTCGAACTAGCTTTTGTAAGTGTAGACATAGCCTAAGTGGCTTGAGGCCTTTCCGCCTGAAAGCTGCTTCTGTCATCGTTCCATACTGCTGCAGCTAAGATCAGTTGATGTGCTCAAATTGGACCTCCCTTGCTATACAGGAAAGGGACCTGCTCCCATACTGGGAGCTGGTGAATTTGATGTCAGAATTCAGGACGGGGTCCTCCACGGGGTAGCTGTCTATTTTTTATATTGTAAATTCTTTGGAGCAGGGACTGCCATTTATTATGGTTGTACAGCACCCGGCACAACAGGTCTAATCTGGCTGTGATGGCTTCTAGTTGTTTCCCACAATATAAATGTTAAGAACTACAAAAGGGACAAGGAAGAGAGAAAATATTGTGCTGTATTAGTTTTCAGGCATCGATCAGAAAGCCTGACATTCTCAGCATGCTTCTAAAAAACATGAATCAATCAACCAATAAATCAATCAAATAGATTTTTTTTTAAAAAGCAAAAATGCTCAAACAAATAACTACATAAATTAAACTCAGTCAGGTGTGAAATTTGGTGAAGCAAAGCAATAATTATTCCAATTGCATTACAACCCATGCAGTTTATTGCAGACACTTTGAATCTGGCTGGTGTTCAACTGACAAGCTTCCAAAGCATATAAGAAACTCATTAAGGTGAAAATAGAATTTGTGAGCATAAAATGCCAAGAACAGACAAAGACAAAGAGATGCTATCAACATTTCCAGTCCAGGTCTGCCTAATATATCATCACTACCCAGTCACCCAACACACAGGATTCGGCTGCATGGCAAGGGTTTAGCAACATCTTGCAGTACTTGTTTTCAGTCAGTAAGGGACTGGTTCAAGGCAGACAACCCAAACCCAGTCAAACCAGTAGCACAGGCAGAGATCGGGTGTGCTCACTGCTACGTGCCTGGAGGAGGAAGATGAAGGAGTCTTTAAGCAGACTGAAAAGAGAAGCTAAAGTTAGCCATGATCTGGGATGAAACGCCATGCGTTAGGTGTCTCTAAACCGCCAACTGCCAGAAGCTGGAAGTGGATAATGGGGGATAGATCATTTGAAATTGTCCTGTTCTGGTCATTTCCTCTGGAGCATCTGCTGTTGGATCCTGTTGGAAGACAGAACACTGAGCTCTCTGGACCATTGCTCTGACCCAATATGGCTTTTCCTTTGTTGAGGGAAGAACTAGGGAGAACACAGCACTTTTTCTTGGCCTCCAAACAATGTGCTCCTCCAGTCTATCTGTCTGTATATCTGTCCAGTGTATCCGGTCAGCTGTCAGGAGATGAACCCATCCCATTCCCTCTCCTGCGATGACCCGAGGATTTCAGAAACATGGATCAAATCGCTACCTGCTCTGGAATTTCTACGTTTAAAGTAACCACTGGTAGGGAAGAGTTTTGACGGTTTTGTTGTCATGACTCTAAGGCACCCCCCCAACTCCTCCTCTTCTGTTCTTCTCTCTACTTACATCCACCTCAGCATCTCTCTTTCCACCTCCCCAGGCCCATTTCTGCTTCTTTCCCCTCCTCCGAAACAATGGGAATCAGAAAGTGTTAGCACTCCCGTTAGTGCCATTTCTTTTATTGACTGCAGACAAGTCACAGCTAACATCACCACGGTAATCAGAAAAGACGGCTTGTGCCTTAGTCGCGTTAAGGAAACAAAAGGAGATGTGATCGATACACCCACCAAAGGTCTGCCGTCAAGTTTGGTTTATATGGAGCCTGACAAGATGAAGATGAAGATGAAAGGAAGCTGGATAAATTCATAGTATGTGGAAGCGCAATTGTGCAATTGTGTTTTATGCCTGGAAGCAATTTCCAGGTTGATAACTTTATGGTAATCTGCATTTGTAATGTGTATACACAACACCTTATTTATTCACTAGCTGGACTTGCCACTGCCCTGAGCCAAATGCCTGCAGCTATCTGGACTAAAGCTCACGAAGAGACAGAAGGGAAACCCCAGAGGAGAAAGTAAGTTAAGAGGTTCTTTGAGGCAGCCACTGCAGGGACCTGGGTACCAAGGAAATGCATTTCTGCAAGAGCTGGGGACAGGTACCGACAGCTTAAAGAGATCTGGAATTTGGCCTGGAGATGAGAATGTGAGCCACATGCAGAGTATGGTTAGTGCACAGACACATAAGCGTAGGACCAAGAGGAGGCTGGGGTGTCAGATTCCTTATCTGAAGACAAGAATCTAAGCAGAATCAAAACACTGATCCCCTAGTCTGGTCTCCCACTTTTACAAGGGGTTCATCCAATCCAGAAGAAGGTGCAAACTCAGGTCAGTTTGCAATGCTGTCCATAGTGTGGTGGTAGGGGAGACGAAATTACATCCTGTGCCCCCAGTTAGTAATCATTTTACGCCATGAAGGATAAGGACTGACAGTGCATGGAGTTTTATCTGAGACACTAACTGCAGACATTATTGTTATTCATATGAGTGTCCAATTCTTTTCGGAAATGTACTAACCCTTTGCTTTAATAATATCTGCAGGCACTGTGAGTGTATAATCTCAGAATTCAATTCAGAATGGCTGATGCTTTCACTAAAATTAAAAAAGAGGCATTCTTCTACAAAAATCAAACCATACCGAGACAGGTGGTTAGCTGGCTCTAGACATTCAGGACTAGACATGCATGGAGCTCAAAGGAGCTATGCCAGTTTACACCAGATGAGGATCTAGTCTTCATACTATAATTCAAATAGCAGTATGTGGTTGTGAGTCCATTGAAACCGCTCTCACAGACATCAAATGGAGTTGCAGATGCTCAGCCCTTCTGCAAATTAAGCTTTAGGTGTTCCATGTTGGGCAACCAGAAACAGAGGCAGCTAAAATTAAAGATCGCTTTAGAAAATCTGGCCCTGTGTGACTTGACTAAGGCTGCACAATGGTGGCAGAATTGATTGGAACCAGATCCCAGAACTCCCAAATGCCGGCCCTGCACTGTACCGCTAGACAAGCTCTGTCATGCTAGGCCTGAAAAAGCCGAGCAACCTTGCAAATCCACGGCTCAAATCTCAAACCACAGAGGTGGTGAGGGTCATTCCTTATGAATAGACTATAGAGCTCTGATAGGCATGTATATTATTAATTATTTGATGATGTTTACATCTATCTTGGTAGAGGTTAGCAAAGTAGATAAACTGTTTTCCTGTCTTCTACTGTTGTTCTATTTGAAGAGATCAAAAGGGAAAGTTAACATCTAGATGGACCTTTGATGGACCGATGTAAACTGTCTACTGTAACTGTGCTAATGCAGCTAAGTACCTGTGGTGCCTAGGAGGAGAAGGTTTTACTAGGAAGGACAAGACACATTACTATTCTCCACTCAAGAAGTATCTGTGAACTGTCCTGAGAGCTTAAACCGTTATTGCTGACTGGATTGTCAGAAGAAGAACCCATTGAGTAACGGTCAAGTATCAGCATCACTGTCATCAAAGCCCACATGAGGAAATTACGGGCAAATGCCCATCTCGCTACAGCTTGGGGCATAATCCTTTTATTCTCACATCTGTCCAAGCTTCTCAGGGAAAGTTTGGACCACAGGATTGAGATCCCAGCAAGCACCAGCCTGGAACTGCCCTTCTAATTCTCATGGGAGAATTAGAACAAACCATACATGGACTATTTAGTCTTCATTTCTCTGAACTGGATTTCTAACAACTGGAGCTGTGAAACAAAGGACTGAAAACCTGATGTATATGAACTTTCAGTTCAGTCATATGTCTGTGATATTTTAACCCTTGAAGAGTTCTCTCATACTTTGTTTCTTTCCTTGTATAATACACCTTTGTTTTTAGTTACTAAAGGATTGTCCAGCAGCATGATATTTTGGGAAAGATCCAAACTTATATTGATCTGGTAACGTGGCTGATCCTTTGGGGTCAGGAGAACCCTTTTGACAAAGAGCATGAAGTTTTAAGTAACCTATCTCTTTACTACACCCCGTGGCCAACTGGGAGCCAGAGGCTGAAACGCAGTAAAGGGGGTGAGTATGTTTTGTTTTAACTTCTGACACCCCACACCAGGACTTCTTTTGTTAAAAAAAAAAAAATAGTTCCGGCACTCAGTCCGATCTGACCCCAACCCCGGGGACGCAGTGCTGGGCTGTGTGGTGGCAGGAACCCGAACTAGCCCCGACTCTGGCCAGGGATGCAGGGCTGGGCCACTGTGGCGGAGGGAACCCGATCCAGCTCCGACTGTGACGGGGACGTGGTGCTGGGCTGCCGCAGCAGCAGCCCAATCCAGCCCCGACTCCGGCTAGGAACCTGGGGCCACTGGATCTGTCCCTGGCCAGGAATGTGGGGCTGGTGGCAGCAGGAGCTGGGCCCGCATCGCTGTGAGAAAAAGGTGCCGGTACTCCATAGCAGTGTGTGCCGTCATAAAAAAAAGCACTACCCCACAATGGTTACCAGTCTGACCTCAAATCACCCATCAGGAACAGGAGAAACTGCTCCCCTTTTGCAGCCTGCCCTGATCTTGGCATTGACAGGTGGCTCCCCGAGGCGCAGCAGGGTCACACCATGTCCGTGGGATATTAATCCAGTGCATTTAAAATCAACCGCCTACCTGCTACATTATGCTGTGTCAATAAGTGAAGGAGAAAGAGCTGCAGGGGTAACACTGATTCCGAGTTCATCTTCTATTCAATACCTGACTTTAGTCAATATGAACACGTGCCTTGTACACACATACAGCTCTCCATGGAGTGGATTTTATGCTCTGAATCTCCTAACAGCCCACAGAGGTGACACCTATCACTGGCAATTGCCAGGGACTAAATTTAAACAGGCACCATTTCGCCTATATTTAGAATGTATTAAATTAGCATCTTTCCAAAGTGAACGTGAAGCAGCTTTGTTTATTCCAATCCATTAGAATCAGTAAAGCTTTTTTAATAAACTTGCTGCCAGGATAGAATTATTACATGCAGGCTCATTAGATACATTAATTAGATGATGGTTTAAACACAAATGAGATTTGATTTTGTCTTCCATCTCCCCTTGGGTAACTAACAGGTTTTCAAAATTCATCTTCAAATGACTGGGAAAACAAACTACTTGTGTCCAATAAAAGCTAAATCATTACAAGAATAATACATCATTTATTCTCTGCCCTATTCTCAGAGCTCTCTCTCCCTCTCTGTGTAATAAAAATAACAGACATTTAATCTCATAATGAAAGTACTTGCTGGAAACCCATGATAACGTGCAGAGCCTGATTCCACCGAGTCTGGGTGAGCTTGATCCAAACTCCAGTGAAGTCAATGGAAAGTCTCATGTTGACTTCCATGGACTTTGGACCAGGAGTTAAGTATGAAACTTCCATTGAAACCAATGGGAATTGCAGGATCAAACCCCATAAAAGCAATCCGGTGCAGAATGCAATTTAAGCTAGATAACGCTGTTCTCTTTCCCTTACAGAGGAAATGCAAACACACTGCACTTAAGTACAATCCTTGTGTGTATCACAAAGATTGCAGGGTTTGCAACCTTCCATGCTATTTTCAAAACAAGGGACACGTGATGGACTGACTTTGAGGCTGTCCAAAAGACTCCACCAAAGGAAGTTACATCATTTAAAAAACCCTTGTTCCGTCTCCCTCTGCGTGACATGCATGCCTGATTTGTTATGGGAAGAGATCTCCTTGGAGAAAGCATATGTGTTTTGTTGTTACTGTGGGCGCAATTCTACCACCATGATGCTGAGCAGTACCTTCTTCCCCAAGTTGTCCCCCTGATATCACATGGGCTCTATGGTCTGAACTAACGCAGACAAGACCCTGACTGAAGAGAAGACCCAGCTGCCCACTCACCACTGTCCAAATGGCAGGAACGTGTATCACAATGTTAACTGCAGAATGGTCTTGATATTATTTTCCAGGGTTATACATCACATCACTCGCCACTGTTTTCAACAACCTGAATAGCTGGCCAGGTCTCCTCAATTCCTAACACAACAGGAAAGGGCTGAGAAGACAGCCAGAGATGTAGGCGGTACTTGCGGAGCACAAGACATTGTAAGAACTGGGATTTATTTATCATGGAAAGGAGAAGATTTAGAGGGGACATGATCGAGGAAATCAAATTTATAACTGAGAATTGCTCAGAATGGGGAAAATGCACATACCAGGCTCCCAGACAGACCCCAGTGATCTTAGCCATAAGGATGGCATAACTCAGCAGAGGGGAGGGGATCAGGAAGCTTTGAAAAGGCCGCACTTCAATATCATAACATCACTAGCCAGTATCTGATGGCTACTGCACTGATCATCTTCTGGGAACATCAGTCAGGACCGTCATTAAAGCTAGCAGCACTTTTGGGCTTAGGGCTCACAGGGTGGGTGGGCAAAATCCCATACAGAGCTGTGGTAAAGAAACCCTCTCCAAAATACTGATGCTTTTTCAGGAAAGAAGAACAAACAGCAGGGGCTTAGATTAACCCAAGGCAATGCGAGAAATGTAACTTTCTCCATCAGGTGTGGGCAGGGGGCTCTCACAACCCCGGACCAACATGAATTAATGCACCAAGGGAGGAAGAAATGTGCTGAGGTGGAACATACAGACCAGTACTAAAGAGCAGTTATAGGAAGAAGCCAGGAATACCATTACGAGTGAGAGTGCAACGTGCATGGACGAAGGGAGGATTAGCACTAAGTGGATAACAATTGCTCATGGTGCCATTTGCCCAAGGATAGTGTGAAAAGCAGGGACGTCGCTGCCCCCAAAATAGGTTTGGGCTGCATTGGGGTGCTGGCGGCGGCTGGGCCCCGGATCTCCATCCCCGGTGGTAGCTGGGCCTTGGGTCCCCACCAGATTCGCGGAACTATCTTGCGCTGGGACTCGGGGTACGTGCCCCATGTGCTCAGTGCGAGCGATGCCACTGGTGAAAAGGGTCCAGTAACAGTGCTCCAAGGCGAAACATTGCTTCCTAACTGATGTCAAGAAAATCACCTTCTGAACCAGCAGCATCTTGGGTGTATCTCCCATCCACCCATGGGCTCAGTTTAATATCACCCAGGTTGTAAAATCTAATGGATCCAAGCACATACTGGCAGGACTGCACCACAGAAGAAGGTGAACAAAGAACAGAGACATTCTTCCAACTAAACATGAAGTCCCACGAAAGCTCAGGCAAAAAATAAATGTGTTAGTCTGTAGAAGTGCCACAGAACTCCTTACTTGTTTTGCTGAACTAGACCAACACGGCTCCCCCTTTGGAATTCTTCCAACTGAGGGTTTATTTTTTTTTTGTCTTAAAATATGCCTGTGTTTAAGATTTCATTAGTCAAACAGCACTTGGCTGATGGTTTCTGTCACAGTTCAGATCAACTGCACCTATATTCTTCCCTATGGTCTGAAAGGGCACCATCGCTCAGGGTTCTGACTCTCCAGCCATTACCTCTCTTGAATGGAGACCCATATCTCTCTCCCCCTTCTGGCAAGGGTATTTCCAGCCTGCAGTTTCATGACTACGCTGTGAATTCCCCTGTATGGCAGACTGCCTCCGTGAAGGCTATAAAGAGCATAATAGCCCACAGTTTTAAGTTATCACAGGGTTTCTCTAAACAAGCATATTTATTCTTAAGGTAAAAGCATTCAATAGAAATCATACAGCTTATCAGCAACCACCCCCATCTCACTCTCACACTCCCGCGAGGGCTGTGGGATCAGTCTTTCCAAGCCACATACCCATCTTAATCTGTCCCGAGTCTTATGTGAAATGAGATGGGGACCTCAGTCCAACTGCCCACAGACAAATATCCACACAACATAAATCAACATTGCTTCAGCTGGCACTTGTTGGGAGTCTCAGCCTAAGGCCAAAGGTAAAGATTGCACTACCCTTGGACCATCCGGAGGTGGGGTCCCGCCAGGTTAGGGCCAGTGCATGCTGATGATGAAGGTATGCAGAGGAAGCTTGCATTGCAATATCTTATTCAATGGATGAAAATCAGGCTCTGGGTATATTTGATCAGGGGTTGAAAATGTAACTCTAGCTCTTTGGTTTTCTTCTTCTGTTCCCTTTGCTTCAGAAAATACATCAGCTAGGGTGACTGGATATTCCAATTTTGTAGAGACAATACCAATATTCAGGCCTTTGTTGAATAAGCATCTATTATCCTTCACTCCCATCCTGATTTTTCACACCTGCTACCTGGTCAGCTAAGAGCAGCATTTATGATCATCTGATAACTCGGACTGGTGAGAAAAATCAGAATAAACACAATTTTTTTTTAAAAAAATGTGGTTCGTTCAATATCATTGCTAACTGCAAAGTGCCACCTCTCTGGTGAGTCCTAGAAAGCAGCCCACCTTTTGCTTCCCACATCCGGTATTGCCACTCCAAAGGGTGTTTCAGCTGCAACATGCTTTCCACATGGCTGCAGGCTCAGCGCAGGTGAATCCTATTCCACTTAAAAACTACCTGGATCCTAAAGCAAAACATGGCAGCTCAGCTCCTCACACCGATGTCAGTTTCCAAAATACTCCTTAACCATGGAAAATGTAGCCTAAAGGTATGATCTCTGAGTCTGGTACAGTTCCTGCTTTATGTAATATTTCCAATAAACGACCCAGAGCCAGCCACCCCACTTGGGTTTAGTGACACCAAAGAGAGGAAGGACACTTCTTCCAGTGGTGACGGGTAAGCTCAGGGGAGATTAGGGAAAAGGTGATTTTGACCCTCACAGCCCTAAACAGCTTGGGTCCCAGTGGCCTTAGACACCAATCTCTCCACGCCTGGCTGGTGCGGCTGCAGTGGGACCATGGGGAGGCCATGATGAGCTAACTAACATCCCGAGGGGTGACTGAGACGGGCCTGAGCACAACTTCTTTATCGCCACAGGCCCCTTAACCCCACTGGTTCTCAAACTTTCTTCCCTCGGGACCCAGTTGAAAAAAAAATCATTCACTCCACGACCCAACAGCAATGCAATCCAGTCCTTCGGCAGAGGCTGCACCGGCTGCTGCGACCCAGGCCTGAATCCCGCCTCGGGGTTTGCAAACCACTCCCTTCGCCTGGGACCCGTCGGCGGCCTCCGGCCAGGTCAGCGCCCGGGGCAGGGGCCAGGGGCTCTGGGGCGAGACCGCTCCTGGGCAGAGCTGCGCAGCGGAAGGTGCTAGGGCAGGAGGAGCTGCCTGCACCCTGGCCCCTGCCCCAGGGAAGGGGGGCTGAGAAGGGGGCCAGAGGCTCAGCGCTGTCCTCTCCGCGGGGGGAGAACAGTCCCACGCTCCCCCCTGGGCTGGGCTGGGCGGGGCCCGCAGCAGGCGGACCAGCCCCCGGGGCGGGCAGGAGGGGGGACTCCAGGGCTCCCACCCCCGCTGCAGCCGGCCCGCGCGTCTGTCTTGCAGCCCCGTCCAGCCCCGCGCCGAGCCGAGCCGCGCCGCGACACCCCTGCAGCCCGGCCGGGCTGAGCTCGCCCCATGCGGGGCCCCCGGGCAGCGCCTCGCCATGAAGCGGCAGAACCTGCGCACGGCCTCGCTCATCCTCTGCATCTTCTCCTACCTGCTGGTGGGCGCCGCCGTCTTCGACGCGCTGGAGTCGGAGGCCGAGGGCGGCCGGCGGCGCCTCCTGGAGCAGAAGCGGGGCGAGCTCCGCCGCAAGTACCGCTTCTCGGCCGCCGACTACCGCGAGCTGGAGCGGCTGGTGCTGCAGGCGGAGCCGCACCGCGCCGGCCGCCAGTGGAGGTTCGCGGGCTCCTTCTACTTCGCCATCACCGTCATCACCACCATCGGTGAGAGCCTGGGGCCCCCCCCGGAACGGGACACCCCCGCCCCGGAACGGGACACCCCCGCCCCGGAACGGGACACCCCCTCCCCGCCCCAGAACGGGACACCCCCTCCCCGCCCCAGAACGGGACACCCCCTC